>JAAAKQ030256421.1:0-11596 GCA_010016005.3 Zanna intricata | reverse complement strand
AATGATTTTAGATTAAAGTAACTAAACTCAGTTTTACATTTTGTTAGAATCATTTTTTCTTATAATTTACTAAATTACTAATTACTAAATTAAATATTTTTAACATTTACATAAGAGAGATTTTTAAGCTAAATTCGATCAAGTTTTCTAATTTTTTTAATTACAATTGACTAATTATTTGCAATCATTACGTCGGATATTAAGTATGAGATATTAAGTATGCATAATCTATATCTATCATTACCATTAAATGCTTTTCTAAAAAATAAATTAAAAATAAATTCTTAAAAATAAATTAAGTTAATTCCAATAAAATACTTCATCTGTCTTTGAAAGACATTTTCCTTTTTTTTTTTAATAAGTAATGCTTTTGTAAATTACATTACTTCCCACAAAAGTAATCTTGGATTGTATCAAGTTCCAATATTTTTTCTTGGATAGCCCTTATCAAATGAATAATGTATTGGTTTTTTTTTTGTAATTTTACTAAATGAAATTTTTTTTAAGAATATTTTATTTTAAAACAGATAAAAATATTAGCTGTATTTTTTTATCTCTGTTTCAATATTGCCCAAACAGATGTCTTAATTAATTGAACGGAAATGGCAAAAGAGTATGTCAATAAAACTTTCACGACGTAAACAGGATTCGGTCAGGGATACAGCAGCACCACAAACAAGGTATTCAAAAAAGATAATTTTTGATAGTTATATTCATGAAACTAATGATAACACTTGTATAATTTAATAATTAACTTTAACTGGTCATAATTTTTATTATCAGTTTAAAACTGTAAGAGTAATAGTTAAATTTTTTTAATATGAATTTTAGTTAAATAATAATAGAAAAATTCAAAATATGTATTTCATTTGTACAAAATAAATACGTCACCATGATAATGGGTAAAGTAGTGTTTTTACGGTGTATCTCTATACAGGTTTTATATTTCTCTTTTCTATTACTTGTTAATATTTCATTTATATTACATGAAATATTTATGTATATTATAATCCTAACACTTGTAGGCAACCTTGTATGATTCACATGTCTTACTCAAAAATTACAGCTAATTTTTCAGACTTCCTACACCACTACGGAAGATAAGAATGAAGTAGTTTCCGCTGCCTTCTTCATATCAACAAGCAATGAAAACAAAATGCAAGTGATATTAAATCTTCCACTTAACATCTTCATTTTGTTTCTATAAAGAAACATCATCATCATCATCATCATTGCTTTTAATGAAGACTAATTCTCAAAAATATTTTACCTAAAAATCACATACAATTTCACTTACAAACCTCTTCCTTTTTTTATGAAAACGGTTAATTATTTCGTAATGGCAATTCATAACTGCATCATAGTAAAAAATAGTAACGTAAGAATATTTTTTCAATTTACAAGATAATGGAATTACAAAATAGTAGATTAAATACTATTTCAGTAATGCATAAAATGAAAATAAATGTTGTATTGAAATCTCATTTTATTTCTACATCCATTACATAAACAGTAATACCTTTTATTTCTATCATGATTTAAAATAAATAAAATAATAACTTCTTGAATTTATCTTAATTATGAATATATAAAAATTTGATTTATTAAATCTCCCACACTATTGGCTTTATGAAGAAACACCAGTAAAATATTTTTTCGATTTAATTCAGAGATTACATAAAAAATTACTAATTAAAGAAATATAGATGTTTACCAACAAAAATTTATTCAGATGAAAATTTCACATTTTTAATATTTCAATAAATTAGGGAAATTTTCTTGTCTAATTATATAGTTTCAGAGAGAGGAAGTTGGCACAGATAAAACGAACAGTTTTCAAACTATTCCTTTATTATTATTGTATTAGTACTAATGTAACTTATTATACAAAAATAAGTATTAAATAACAAATTCCATAGGAGTACGGATAAACGTAATGTAGGTAGAAAACCGAACGAGGAAATGAAAATCCAAAAAATGTTTTTTTCAGGAATTTGTACTAAAGCTGGAAGATTCCCAGTATAAAATAATATTAACATTAATTTAATGGAGAATTAAGTTTGCTTACACGAAAATACACTACATTAGCTGTAAGATATTTTGGATACTATAAATCTCTCACTCAAGTTAACAAACCCTACAGTTAAATTAAAACGATTCAAATAATCAGACCAAAGTTTTACCACGTAAGTAGATATCTATTGTAGAAAATTTATTAAAAATTAAATAATCTTTAATTTGCAGTATTATTTTTTCCACAAAAATAGCTTTAAAAGTAATAAATTGCTGAAAATGTTACAATTTTGTTCAATATATCTAAATATATCTAAGCTGAATTACGTTGATACGAAGGCTGCTCAACATATTGCAAAACGTTTACTAATGTTTTAAAGAAAATTGCTATTGTTTTAAAGTTACCTGTTATTCTGTGAAAGATGTGAGGTAGATACAATCATAGGGAGTGTAACATGTAAAACTTAATAGAACCGTGTCATGGCATTGCTTTAGCAATGACTTTCACTGATCATGAGTCCTGTAAATCTATTTAGAATTTTCAATAGAAAGTCAGCTCCAGAAACCTAATCCAGGAACATCCAAAACATTTACTAACATTACTAAATCACTACATACACTAGTACCAAATATATTATTAAATCACTACAATAACATTTACTAAATCACTACACTAAAATTAAGCGAGGAAATGAAAATCAAAAAAATGTTTTTTTTTTTCAGGAATTCGTACTAAAGCTGGAAGATTCCCAGTATAAAATAATATTAACATTAATTTTATGAAGAATTAAGTTTGTGTACTCGAAAATACACTACAACGGCAGGTTTTAAAAAGTAAAACTAATTTACATTAAAGTACAAAAAAAAAAAAAAATTGTTCCATCGACAGTAAAGTAATATCAATAACAGGAAGTACTTTCATTAAAATACTTGTTAGGTTTATATTTTATACTATGCATTGTATCTTGCGTCCATTAGAAGAAAATTAAAACATCCACGATTGTGTATATGTTTGATTAATTCAGGTGTTATTCTCCTATCCGCATCATAAATTTTTTCTCTCCTTATTTCTCTCTTTCTTACCCTAAGATATGCCTGTTGTCCTTTCCACTCCATTTAACGTCGTAGATTGGTAGTAACAAGCTAAAAATAGTATGTTACCAAGCAATTGTATAACAAAAATAGTTTCTGCCAGTAATAGAGATATAAAAGTCAATGTTTATCAATGGTACCACCATATACTCGTATACTATAAATATATATGGCCATGTATAAGTAGAATACAGTATAGAATAAGTAGAATTACTGAAACTTAATAAGTGAACTTCCACTTAATTTATTATAGACTACGTAGAAAGTATGTACACGATAGTTATGGGGTTTTACGTAAGAACTTAAAGTATTCACGCTTAGGTCTCTATGTCGGATCACAAATCGGTAGATAAATAACAGAAACATAATTCTACCGTTAAAGGATTATAGAAGTTAGGTGCAGTAATTCTTTCTGATCAGCTCCTTGTAGGTCAGTCAATTCTCTGATAGGAAGATACTCCAAATGCACGGCATCAACCGATATAACGTTGACAGACAATCGCAGGCGGTGTACTCATGTTACTCATATTTCTGTCGATCGCAGAACAAAATTTCTTACTCTAAGCATTCACAGTGACGAGTTCAGGACCCATTCACTCTACCCAATAAAGAGATATAAATCGTTTCTCCCGACTTCAGGTGGGGAAGATTCCGAGAAGAATGGAATTTTATCGTATATAGTCCTAATTTGGGGCCCATTGGAGACTACTGGTAAACCTAATCTCAATGCAGTCAGACTTGAGTTCAAGTCAGACGATGCAGTCAGTTCAGACTCTCAACACGCAAGGCACAGCCTCTTCAAATACAAGCAACCAACCTCCTGCGTCCTGAGTAGCCAAGGGCCGACTGCTAAGCGACCTGATACCTAGATCTGCCTTTAGAGACAGAGGCTCTAAAGTTTAGGCTTTTTATAAAGTGATATTAAAATATAAAAACGGACCGGGCTGCGCAGAGCCCAAAAGTACAAACTTCGCTTACGCTGACAACTCCATGCGAATGCCACCACTACTCCAAATTTTAATTGGTTGTTAGAATTTTGATGTTACTCAAGTCGTTGGCAACTAACATTTACCTATGATTCTTTGATCAGTTTCTGTGAAGAAATTGTGTTCAGCTTTCGCAAACTCAGCTCTACATTTTTATTACGAAAACGCTTATAGGCTTGGCAAAATTTATTAAAATTTACACTTTTCAAAATGTCAATGTTCGTAGTCCAATTAAAATAAATTACCCAAGTTTTTTTTACTATTACCCATTTAATTACAGCAGAACATGCTGTCAATTTCTCTTAGGTTGGTATACGAATTTTAGGATTAAAATTCCTGTTTAAATCTTTAAACTTTAGTTCAGAAAATTGATGTTGGGGCTATGGCTTAATAATTAAAAAGAATGCTAATCATATTTTAACATTCATCGTTAATCTAGTCGTATTTTACTTACAAGCAGACAGGAATAAATTAATTAATATACTGTATAATTCAACATAGACAAGAGCGTATGAATTATTATTTAGGTAAATAGTATGCACACAGCTCTCTTTATTAACTCCTGGATCGCTGCCACGTAGGCAACTAGCATCGCATTATTACCTTTAAAGCAATTTTGTATCATTTTTCTTACTTAAATAAGTTTCATTTCGGGTTCAGTAATCTCTTCCAAAGTATTCAGTAAAATTTCATAAGTTGGTGTTCCATTTTTGGATTGACATTATCTTTACTGCAAAGGTTCATAAACAATCCCAACCCAACTGCAGTGCACTTTGTGCAAATTTGTTAAAATTTTTTTTTTTTCACTAGGTAATTCATGTACGAACTCCACGTAATATCAGCTTAACATAATATCAGTTCGGAATCTCGTGTCGTGATACACGTAAATTTACTAGTGTATACTATGCATATATATATATATATATATGTATATACACACACACACACACAATAATATATATATATATATATATATATATATATATATTAGGCTAGAGGATCAAGTTTTCCCCAATATAAAGTCTACTAAGAAGAAGCTCTCTAGTTTTGTTTAATTATAGCTCATCTATTCTAAGTATATTTTGCTTAATTAATTAAAGAGTAGTGCTGGAGAATTTAGAATTACTCTTATATCTAATAGTTTATGATGTAAATTGTATTCAACAGTAATTACCAATTTTAAAAACAATAAGTTATCCCTAAAAAAAAAAAATAAAAAAATAGAATGTTCTACTTATCCTTAAATTAAGTCAAATTAAAACAAAAATTCATAATATCCCCTTTCCTTTTCCTAGATACATTTTCCCTGAACATTTTCAAATTAAAAATTATTTCTTTAAACACATTAAAAGAAAATTTTGTAGTTTGAAGGCTTTTATACCCACATTAAATTTGATTTCTCCAATCTTTGAAGAAGTCAAGGTTTTGGTTCATAATCTAATTATTCATATTGACCTCTCATATCAAGAAGTAGCGTCGGAAAGAGTGAAATATACATAAAATATTGTATATAATTCAAAGCTGTTGAAGTTAGGTATATTTAGAACATATATATGAATAACTACATTAGAAAATTTTACTTTCTACACAATCAAGATTGAACTGTGGATTAGTTATTTGGGTTGAAGCGTACTTAACTTCAATAAAACATTGATGATTGCTCAAAAACATATAGTTAGAATAATATCCAAAAAGCCTAAAATGGCCCCATCACTAGATATTTTTAGAAAGCTTAGGTTGCTTCCCCTAAGGCAGCATTATTTTTTAAAATTATTAAATAACTTGTATCTGCGTAATAAGGAACCATTGCATCTTTAAGTAATTAACGATTTTTTATGTTGTGTTGACTTTTCTTCTTAGGCCTAATTTACTTTTTACTTAGTAAGTAAAAAATACTTTTTTACTCAAATTATTACTCATTGAAAGGAGTTCAAATGAAAGATATTTTCTTCATTAGTTAATAGATTATTTAATTATTTTTGTTTAACCCAAGCGATTCAAAATTTTTACTCTTGTAAATATACCCAGTTGGTAATCTCCAACACAGGTTGGCCTATGGAGATACCTAATTTCCAGTCTAGTTAACTTTATATGATTTTGTAAGTAGGGTGAATTGTTTGTAACTTTTAAGTTTTTATATATGTTGTACAGTTAGTTTTAAAAGCCTACTATTTTATTGTAATTTGTATGTGTTTGACTGAAAATAAAAGCTATTATTAAAAAGATATAAAGATATTATTATTTTCGTACCATGCGTATACTTTACAAAGGTTTCTATGAGGCCATAGCTGTTGTCGGAGGTTACAGAACAGTCTCAAGAGAGGCAGTGTCTGTGCACTAAACCCATTGACATCGTGGTATGGAACGTAGCATGCAATATACCTCAAAGAAGGAAGGCCTTCTTACTCCAGGGCAAAGGCGAGAGATAGAAGACCAAGGTCTTCTATCTAAAAGAAGACCCTTGGCAATCGTGGAACGATTCTTCTACTGGTATGGTACACGTATGGTATCTACTTTAATGTTCGAAGTTTGCAACCGATAGATGGGTTTTCCCAATCGCCACACGACACAATTTCTGACAGGAAATGGTGCCTTTAGGCTTAACTTGGCTAGGTTTAAATTGATTGACTCCGGACTATGCCCGGAGTGTCATCTACACTCCGGGCACTGACACTGTGGACCATGTCCTTTATGTTTGTCCCCGATCCGAGGCTGAACATACCAGAGTTGATAGTGAAATAGAGAGAGTAAACTTATTTCTAGATGTAGAGTAAACTTCATCTAGATCCTTTCTAGATGAAGACCGGCAGTGAATGGACAATTGTTTGAATGTACAGTTTGATTGGCCGGAGGTAGGCTTATTGGCATCAAGCCACGGGTAGATTAGATTAACTATCTAATGAGAATGAAAGTTTTTGTTGTCGGCGGGATGGTGTCTGCAATGCCCTTTTGGCGTAGGTGTAGCGCCATCCAGACGATCGCAGTTTAAATTTGTAACCGCTGTCGGTGGGATGGGGCTGCACTGCCGGGCATGGTAATCCACGCAGCAGTGGTTGTAGGTCCATCACGTCGAGGGCATATGTGATCAACTAAATGTCATGTAGCAAGTGTTTTGATGAATTTGATGATTTCTATTTGATTAATTGTACAAAGTTGAGTAATTGGTCGATTCCGACCTATAAGGGAACTAGGTCTAAATTATCGTTGTTGCGAGCAACATTTCTTAACTGGTGTGCTTAAATTAAATTAAATTCCAATGAGAAAAAGACATTTACATTAATGATTAGCTTATATAAATTACAAAACTAGGCGCAGGGTTCGTGCTTCCACGAACTCGGTTCTCTAGATCAGGGGGCAACGAGTAGGAAATGAAGAGAGAAGATGTCCGAAAGAAGCCTACAGCGAAGGCAAAGGTTGAAATAAATAATTACTGATGTAAATATCTACCGAGGCATTTGCATTGGTGGCATTCAAAATGAGGCCAGGCTGATGACTTAACCAGTTTAAGGTCAGGCTATTTAACCGGTTTAAGGTCAGTAAGACGACTCCCGGTAAAGGAAGTTGAAACATCCTTAGACGACGGCGAAGGTTGTTGAAATGAATTAACTCTGGTCTCCTTTCGTGCTTCCAGAGAGCTAGTTGATATACATTTATTATATGTATTTAGGACTATAGTTTTCGTGTGTACCAGCTAAGTGGTACCAGCGAAAGTGGTGATATCAGGTTGTAGCGACTGTAAATACGATTTTAGAGTCATTTTATATCTTCTACGGAAAATAAAGAGAAAAGCTTTAGACGGGTGTCCGTCTAATAATCGCCTGAAAGGTGGCAATAAATCCTGGTCGTATGTCCCTGTGACGAGTAAGGTTTCCTTTTTTAACCTAGTCCTACTCGCATTCTTTTAAGAACGAGGGCCATAATCTGTGGTTTATCGACCGATCCAGTAGCGGCCCAGAGGCACAAAGAGTGACAGGAGAATAAAGGTCCTCAGCTGCCCCTAGCTCGTTGAGGGTAGTCATCACGTTCGTGGGTTCACCCAATCAGAGAAGTAAGAGGAAGATGGCGAGCGTCAGTATATCTAATAATCAGGGCAGAGATTCTCCGGCCATGACTGAAGAGTTTCAGCAGGTGGTAGGAAAGCGCAGTCGGATGAGGAGGCTGGCACCTTTACCATCGACTTCCTTGACGTCAAAGAAGGAGTTTGGCACGACCATGGACGTAGGGCTACCCACCTCGGACTCTGATGCGGTGTTCAAGTCCTTCAAGGGAGCAGCGGGCAGACTTGGCAATAATTCTTATTGTTGCCCTGTGTTGTAGTTCTGTTCTGCTCTTGAAGGCAGTCCAAAAGGAGATAAAATCTTAGAGGAGGTTTTACAGCTCCCCCGCAGAGTCAGCACAGGCGCAAAGAAAACGATACTCCCGCGGTTGGAGAGAATCCGTGAGGGGGTTTCTAACTGTTAGGTGACCTCTGTACAGTATGAACTAATAATAACTAGGACCAAACCATTCACAGCAAGCTTAACAAGGACATGATGCATGACAGAAGCTTTCCATATGAAACACTATCTATAGATTTCCTGAACAGAATTGCGGATTTACTATCACCTACGAAAATCCTCTTCCATCCATGGAAGCCTGGCAGATCACCCTTAAACATGTAAGGGTGTTGCAGAAAAACGACATCGATGCTCCGTTTTTCGACAATCTTACCTAACTCAGCTTGGACTACATAGACACCCTGGCCATTTAATTGACCGAATCTAACCATCAAAGAAGTTGAAGTACTACTCAACTGCCTTCAGGTAGAAACCGCACTCTATACTATTGACGGAGTGCTTGTGATTTTTCCCAATCTTTCACAGTTAACGCAAACAGGAGCCTCTTTCTTTTGTGAACAGTCATCTAACTAGTGGCCAGAACCTCGACATTGGAGAGACTCCGATCTATGTCATAAATTATGACGCAGGGCCTCCTCTTGCGGTTGGGGTTAGACTGAAGGAGACTCGATCTGTCTCCTTATCGTTGGCAACAACAACTAGACCTTTGCTGTAATCTTTAATATCCATAATCCTAAGGTTCTTCCGGTTGTCGCGATGGACAACTTGAAACTTCTTTTTCAATTGAGAAAAAATTGTTTATTTTCTACTCTTTGTGGACCCTTCAGCCTTGTTTATACAAATAACCTATAGAATTCATGAATTCTCCCCAACCGCAGGAGAATAATTTTCTTAGCGCCCGTTTTGACTCTGCGGAGAAGCTCGAAAAACTCTTCTTAATATCGCAGTTCCTCTTGAACCACCTTCAAGAGCTGAGCAGAACTGCCGGGTCTGCTCGCTGCCGTCTTGAAATATTAAAAAATCTCTTTAGGGTCCCTTGAGGGTGCCCTACGTCCATCGCTGACCCAAACTCATCTTCATATGTCGAGGAGGTCGACGATAAAGGTGCCGGCCCCCTCTTTCGCTGGGGCTTTCCTACCACCTGCGTGAACTGCACCGACTATGACGGACTTTGACTCCGACTATGACGGAGATTTCCTGACCTGACTGATTCTAAATATAACGCTCGCTATCTTCCTACCTACCGTTCTGGTTGGGCGAAACCAGCGGGACGTGACGACTACCCAAAGCGAGCTACCGGCACTTGGGGACCTTCTGTATTATCCTATCACACTATGTATCTCTTAGCCGCTACTAGATCGGTTACTAACGAACCACAAATTATGGCTGTCGTTCTGAAAAGAACGCGAGTAGGACTAGGCCTAAAACACGGCATTATTCACTATAGGGTCTTACGACCAGGAGTCCTACCACCACCTTTCAGCCACTTTGAAGCGGGTACGCGCACAAAGCTTAAGTCCTTTACTTTTCGCAACTAGGTATAAAACTAATGAGTCTTATGAGCAATCGTACTCCTAGAAGCCATGACCTGAGATTACCACTGCCGGAACTGTAGTTAGTACACATTCAAACTACAGCCCGAAAAACCAATGACAACTCGTAAAGCGTCTAGTACTCTGGTACGCACGAAAGGAGACCAGAGTTGTTAATTCATTTCAACAGTACTAACTAAATAATATATGGTGGAATATGTCACGAAAGTTAAGTAAGATTTTAAATTTCTAAAACAATGTTATAAAGCGAACAACCAAGATCGGTTAAAAATTCCTTTTAAAAATACTGTATCGATTAAAAAAAGATAATAATAAAAAATAGAACAAAAATAAAAGAGAATGAAACGGTTGTGAATGCATTTTCTTGCACGAATCTCAATCAGGCATGAATATCTTCTGCGTACACCGTGACGTTTTATCACTATTATAATAACTAAAAACATTTACTTATGTTTTTAACTATATTCAAGATGTCTCTATCCAATTCGTCATTTGCAAAAGTAAACTAATAGTAATGCCACTAAAAATAAGAGAAGTAAAATGAAAATAACATTATTGCAACAAAATTATTTTTATTTGATGTATATAATATTATGTATTAGTTCATAAAACATATACAAAAAAGCGGGATTAAATCCATACAAAGTGAAAAAATACCGAATTTTTTAAAGGAACTTAAAATTTTGGTTACTATAATTCACCTTTTTCGACTTTGCTTTTTATATTTTACAAAAAGATAAAATTGCCGTAATGAATTCTCAAATACAAAACGTTGATAAAGGAAATTAGTATAATAATGAAGAAGTGTTTTGAAGGATCTCTAAATGATCTTTTTTGTTTATAATAAAATTTTTATAAAAGCTTTATTGCTAAACTAATAAATCTTATTAGGAAAGTTGTTTTATTTTCTTACATTTCTATTAATATAATGTTGGTTAATTAAAAAGTTAGCTGCTAAATGTATAATCAGATTCGCAGGTTTTATGGTTAATATAAATTTTTGTGCTATCTTAAAATCATATTGAAATATTTGAACGGACTGCTTTAGAATCACGTGGTTTATATCTTTCCAAATAAAATCATGTAAACCTGGAACCAAATAACAAGTTACGTGTATACCTTTTACGTTATAAAAGATATAAGAGAGGGTATAACTCTGATGCTTTAAAAATAGTATTAATTTCAAATCAGACACAAATGCATAAATAACTATCTTTACATATCCGAAGTCCTTAATGCGGCCATGTTGAAGAAAACTGACGACTCTTAGAAATTAAATCCAATAACACTGATAGACAAAAAAAAGAAGATTTTAATATTTCTTGCCCTGAGGTAGATAATCTCCACGTCCGGAACATTCCATCTACGTTTCACGTCCAGGTGGTAACACCTGTATAAAGGTACAATACTATTAGCTGGCTAACGGGGTTCCGAGTTTTTTCTCAGCATGAGATTTTTCTGAAACCTATTACACCTGCAGGTCATTATGCGGGATTGGAATTTTGGATACCTGCAGATCTGTCTATTACATACGATTCGGATATGGATTAATACTGCCTTTAGAGCTGGCGATGTGGCGGCGTGGGTCGATGTTATTGCAGGTGTGACGGAGGCC
>JAAAKQ030256388.1:0-10839 GCA_010016005.3 Zanna intricata | reverse complement strand
AACAATTAAATTCACAGATATTTCTTTTTTCTGTAACATTTTATTCACACATTTTTATTCACAGGCAATTTAAAAAAAAACATTAATGTATTTGTAGAAGTTAAACCTAAAAAAAATCTGTAATTTGCAACATAAATCATATTTCTTTCCAAATAATATTATAAATACAGCTCTGTAACCTACTTTATCCAATTGATCATGCCATAAAGCAAATGAAACCATCAGATTTAGCCATATGAAGCTAATTAATTTAATTTTCAAGAATTTTAGTACAACTAAATTTCATCCTTGGAGCAGAAATAACGACGAATTATTTCGCAAGCATTAACTCATAAACAAAGCTTTTCCAGATCTTAGTTTATATGATTTTTTTTCTTTATTTTCATTTACAGAACATACCCTGAAATGTTTCCCGTTTCTTCGAGAGAATCTTTTATATACAGGTTACATTAAATTAGGGAGTGTTGAGTTCCTTTTATAATTTTAAAACTGCTTCAGATTTAGATTTGAAAAATATTCAAGAGAATTTATAGTTCAATTATTCCTCCTTTGAAAATAGTAATGAAATTTTTTTACCCTTTTAGATTAGACAGTAGAAGGTTGCAACGCATAGTGCTTTACACTGCAGCATGCACTCTATGGAATCTTATTTTAAAATTATCATGAAGAGAAGAAATATGGGGTTTTGATATATTGTTCGTTGTCACTTTAACCTAATTAAAATAACTGTTACCATTTATTTGTATTGATATCCTAAAAATCAATTGAACAAATAATTTTTTTCACATTTCCAATAGATTGAAATTAAGAATTCAATAGGCCTCATTTTACTTTAATAACATAAGAAGTAGTCTCCCAGTTATTTATAACCCCTCAATCTTAATTAATATAAATTAAATACAAAGCATTCAACCTTACCAAATTGCCGACAAAAATAAGTTGAATTTTCAATAGTTTTAAAATCGGGAAGTTTAGAAATTTGTACAACCGCCATTTCAGAATGGAGAATTGTTTTCTAACCGTCTTTTATAGCTTTATGTGATCTTTAATCGGAGATGCCACATGACGGGTTTGCTGTTTAAAAATTTTAAGCTGCATTCCCGCATTCTCTCCTAAAAAGAGAAAACCTTTACTACCATTGTCAACAGGGAGATTAACTGACTGATAAACTCTCTTGAAACTTTCAAATTTCCATCAGAAACAGCTTCAAAATTAGAAAGGGGTTGCAATACTTTAGACTCACTCTATGAGTAAGTCTTTCGTTTACCGGGTGATTTAAAAAGACTTTTCACATCTTCAAAAATATATAAAGATTTATTTACATAATTTATAGATTCGGTTGAGGTCCTATTTTATACATTTTGGTTCCCATTTTAAACATTCATTTTGGTTCGATATGGCTTCCATCTATAGAGCGACATACATGAAATCGATTCGATTTCCTGAAATCGATTTTATTCCAGACTGTAGTCAGCAATCCCGGCGTTACTTCTGCTGCTGCGTCATTGCGTTGAGCACGCGATTCCGACGAGTTAGGGCGTGTTTTGAATGCTCTGGCTAGATAGGATTTTCATTGTACTATTTTGTGTTATGTGTTCTTGCATTGTTATTTTGTGTTCTTATGTGTTTTTGTTATTTTGTTGTATGTTTTTACGTTTTTTAAGGGTTTTATTGTTCAACTTCTGTGTTAGTTTTATTCCGTTTTTCCGGGGTTTTATTATCTCGTTTATACGGCGGTTTTGATTGTTTGTGTAGCTCAGGTTATATGAGTTTGTTGAATACGTGGTTGACTGGTAGGTTAGTCCTTTGGGGTGTATTATTTTCGGGGTTTCCTCTAGTTTGTGTTTGGTGTTCAACAACTTGGTTTAGGATTTTAATATAGTGTTTTTTGTAGAATTAGAAAACTCCTTGTAGATAAGGCGGCGGCTGAGTAACAGACCCTTGAATGGAGGATACATCGCGAGGATGATCAGGAAAATAGAGAAGCAAGACGGCTTGAGAGGGAGTGTAAACGGAAGGAGATGGAGGCAAGGGCGAAAGCAGCCCAGGTGAAGGAGACCGGTGAGGCTAAGGAGGAGGAAACTCGGATTGCTCATAAGATAGCGTCGAAAGAAACTCAGGAGGCTCGCTTGGGACGGGACGTGGAACTCAGGAGGCAGTTGTGCCGTGGGTGGTGGTAGTGATGAAGTATCAGATGAAGGTGTTAGTGGTTTGTCCACCCGACAGCAACGGAAAAAGAAAGTTCCGATGACAGGGCTGCAAAGTCAGCAACTAAGATGACTGTCGAGGAAAGAAATAATTCTTACTCAGATAATTGATTGGTTGAGGAAAAATTTGGTCCTTCAATGGGCGAGAGATAAAGATAGGCTTGCCGCACCTGAATGCAAGAAAGGCTGAGGTTGCTGTCCTAAAAGATTTGAAAAAGCACTGGCAACAACGGACATAATATTTAATGAGGTTGTTACTGAATTAGTTGGTGTGTTTAACATTATATGTGTAGAGGTAGAGGAATTCGTAAGTAATAAGCGGAATGTCTAGTTATGATTACATACAGTCTCGATTGCGCAAGCTGCGATTCTTGAACCTTCTGACGGTTAAAAGGAAGGAAAGGCTTCAGAGTACATCGAGGCCTCAAGGCTGGAATGGGTGAGCGGGAAAAAGTATCTACTGGTTCTCCCCCGACGCCACTACTAAGAACAAATTGGCTTTAGAAGTGGTTCTTACTCCCCCAATGGCGTCACAAAAAGTGTTACTGATTGATAAGCCAATTGGTGTTACCCCTGAGGCATTTAAAGGAGAGATTATTAAAAATCTAGAGGCTAAGAAGCAGGCGCTACGAATCGTTAGTCTAGAAGAAAATTGTAAGGGTGTAAGAATCGTAGCTAATGACAGTGAATCCGAGAATAATATTAGACGAAATGAAGTTATGAATTAATACACCATTAAATCAATTATTGCCAAGCCTCTGCAGCCTTATGTGAGAGTTTGGCGAAGAAGACTTCTTGGACCCCATTCGTGTCCAAAACACGAATTATACGTTTGCTGAATTTAGTCATCTTTTTGAGGCCATATTTCGTGCTGGTAGAAGGGAAAGTAGCAAAGTCTATTATATTATAGAGTGTAATAAGGAATTACGTACTATTTTTATAGAGAAAGGTAGAGTGTTTGTAGATTTCACTTCTTGTAGGGTTAAGGATTACGTCAAGACGAATCGTTGCTATCGTTGTTTTAGGCTGGGCGCTTGGCGCAATTTGAAATTTAAATTCCGTTTATTTTTTGCGGAAAACCTTTTCCGAAAAATCATCATCTTTGCATCTTTTCGGCTGGTCATCATGCAAAAGACTGTTTGATGAAGAGGGAAGGAGGGTCGTTCGTATGCCCAAATTGCTCTCGTTATTGGAAACCTGCCGGGCACAACTGTCAATCAGATGAATGTCCTGCATTCAAGCATGCGCAGGACTTTTATTTTGCCGAATCAATATATGAGAGTTATTGCTTTTATGTTTTAGTGTTTAAGTCGTTTTTGTATTTATTTTTTTGTTTTTCTAACATGTCTTTTGTTTTTGATTACGTTGATATTGTGTCAGCCTTAGTATTTGATGCTTATGTGGTTTTTGGAATAATTTAATATTCTGTATTTTTTGGATTGCTATTGAAAAGTGCCAATGAAGATTATGTTTAACACTATTACTCTGTTATTTTTAAATTGTTCTTGCGATCGCGTAATTTAAATGTTTGAAGAAAACATGCCTGTGTGATTGATTATACGTAATAATATAAATTAAATAAATAATTTAATATGAATTAAAACTTTTTAAATATTAAATTAATTAGCACTGTACTGGTTTTAAATAAGCGAGTAAAATAAAGTGTTTTTAAATAAAGTGACCTCCTGCCCTCTGCGATTATTATGGTGGTTTTTTGGTGTTTTTTTTTTATTGGATATTTAGGACGGAAATTGTGTATTAAAGATTTTTGATTTGATAAGTGTTTAAAATTTTACGGCGATTGTATCACGGACAAATTTTTTATTAAGTTTTTTCGGTTACTGTGTATTTCCCTATTGGGAATACATAGTAATTATTTGCTATTTTTAATAGCATTTGGACAGGTTTTTCGGGCTTTTTATTGGAACTGGAGTACGGATTTTTGAAGTTTGGGTTGTGGACAGTGATTGTATAAATTTTTGTGATTTTCGGTTACGGTTTACTATTGGCTATTTTTTGGGTACATCTTTATTCCCATAAGAATAACGTTAGTAGAATTACTTACTTAGTGGAATATTTCTAAGTCGAAAGACAAATCAATATATGTCAAATACACGTCAAAGACAATTACACAAACAAGGTGTTTGAAATTTTTTCAATATTTATTGGACTCAGGAAAATTTTCTTATAATGTTGGATTAGAAGAATTTCAGTGTAATACTGGAAAATTTTAGTTCATCGTAGTGCTCGTCCTTAGTGATTTTTTCTAACTGCCGAGGATCGTCTATAAGGGGAATACTTTTCCATTCCATAACTCCCTAATCCTTAACCCAATACCCCTCCCCTCTTGGATCTTCATCGATCGCCCCTCCCAGACCCCCACCCCAAAATCCGACCCCGGATTTGGGTGGATAGATTTTCGGACCCCTCAAACCCCCCCACCACTGCCCCCTTTATTTTACTCGATTGTGTAGTCTTATTCAAGGGGTTTTGGGCGTAGAACACGAATCTTATAGTGTTTTTTGCGTCCCCCTACTTATAAGCGTATTATCGCTGGATTTTGAGTATTTTTGAAACATGGACCCATTCAAGTCCAATAGGGCTCTTGCCAGGTCACCGGTGAGATCAGTTTGAGCCACATCTATGGAGGAGGCATCTGAGCCGGTAGCTGCGGAGACATCGTCAAGAAGAAGTTCAGTCGTCTCTGACATTGTGGTGCCTTCAGACAAGTGTACACGTGAAGACAAAACGCAGGAGACCCCCCAGTACCGAGGAAGCGGAATCGGACGAGGAGCTGATTCAACTCATCACCCGTTTAGAGGAGCTCACTAATTTGTTACATCAGAACATCGACAAAAACACCAAGAGGAAAATCAAGATGGTCGACAGCGAGCTTACGGGGCTAACTAGTAGAATAGTTAGTTTTAAACCAATGCTGAGAAGCAGGGCGGTAGATGAGGTTAACTGCGACAGATGCACACAAACTATAAAATTCGATCCAAAAAGTGATATCAATGGTCTTCTGGATAAGGAGTTAAACGACACGGAGCTAGCTGACGTCATCAGTAAAAGGTGGCCTAGGGATGTCTTCAGTCACGTCGAAGACGTCAAGAAAGGCTTCGACATGCCCGACTTGGACACCGCTGTCATTGTAGATTTGGCCAGGATTGAGGGTCCATTCTTTAATAACGTGTGCCAGAAGATGCCGAACATTCGGGCACTTGCCGCGAGCGCCAAGTTGAGGGCGGGGAAACTGTTAGCTCTTCGTCCTGAGACCATAGTGCTTCTGGGCGATGATCTCATGGAGGAGACAAAGACGTTTTACCCGGTCATTACCGACTCATCTTAAGACGCGGGCAAGACAATCGGCGACTTCAACAAAGGCTTAGCTAAAATTTACCAGCTGAACAAATCATTCATCCTGGGCGCAAACGGTGACGAAGTCTGCATCTTAGTCAAGAAGCTAGCCGAATGTGCAGGCTGGCTTAGCAACAACATTACGAAGATTTACCTGGAAGGCCTGAGAGCTATCTCGCCTGAGCAACCAAGGGGGACGCCAACTAAGACAGTCGCTATCAAAGCCGATAGTAGAAGTTTCGCGGACGTGTTAAAAAAAAGTCAAAGAAGGCGTTGTAGGTGATCTGCCTGAGATTCTCTCGGTCAGGAAAGGAGTTTCTGGAGAGGTGCTTGTGCGGATGAAAGACTCTGGCAACGACGTCGATAATTTTCACAAGAAAATAACCAGTGCAGTAATGGACGTCCGGGTCTCTTTGTTACACCGAACGCGAATGAAGCGGTCGTGATTAAGGATATCGACGCACTTACGACGTCAGATGAGATTGCAAAGTCACTGTCATTGGTAATCGGACTCGATAATGAGCAGTTCTCGGGCATGTCAATCAGGGAGTCCTTCGGAACACGAAGACTGCTACTGTTCTTCTTCCGGCTGACAAAGTAGACACCGTCATTAAGTCTGGTTGAATGAGAATCGGGTGGATTTCCAGTCGAGTCTTTCTTGGAGATGAGATTGATAGTTGTTTCAAATGCTGGGCGCAAGGACATCGCGTATTTAGATGTTAGGGCCCGGATCGATCCCGAGCTTGCTTCCTATGTGGCCGGGACGGCCACTTTAGGACTGATTGTCCTAAAAGAAGGTCTGAATTTAAACGTGGCGCCGGAGGCTTGGATGCGCTAGCCAATTCCAATGTCTAAGTTTTTATTAATAAACATGAATAGAAGCAGCCTCCCCCATAATCTAGAAGAGGTTGCTAGTAGACTTGACGTCGACTTAATAGTGGCCACTGAACCAAACAAACTTATTGTTGCCGGTAGCGGTTGGACCGCTGACGACACGGAGACGTAGCTATCAAAGATGTATCAGGTAGGCTTGGCTGGAGTCTTTACTATCGAAGCGCTGGTCTTCTAGCCATTAAATTGAGTTGTGCCATTCTAGTAACCGTATAGATTTCCCCCAACTGCATTCACGAAGAATTTAACAGACACCTGGATGAAATAGAATACATCAAACAAGAAGCTGATAATATAGGGTGACTTCAACCCCAAGGCTATGGTGTTGGATTCTTGGTACAACACTCGTATTAGAACAGGATCTAGTTGTCCCCCACCCAGATTGACCGGCCAGTCTTCAAGTTGATGACTTGGTGGATAGCGCGGCTGCTAGGCTACATCAAGTTAATGTCATGCCACAAGTATTCCAACGAATTATTCGTGAAGAGATGAACAGATATCAGCGGTCCCGCTCATCTCGCAGGCCGGTGCACTGGTGGAGCGAGCATATTGGCAGACTGCGCTATGCTGCTAAATACAAAAGAAGATATGCGCAACGGCTCCGAAGGCAAGGCAGCATGGCAGCGGTGGCTATGGAGGACTACAGGCTGGCTCGCCGAACGCTCAACTATGAGATCAAAAAGGCTAAAATAATAGCTGTCGGGCTCTGTGCGAGAGCTCGATAATGACCTTGGGGCAGGGCCTAAAAGATAGTAACTAAAAGATTCGGTCGTCGACTTCCCCTGATCTCAGGGGACGGCGCAGCTGCTGCCATGGGACGGATTTTCCTTTGCGAGGAAGCTCAGATAGACCAGGTTGATGTTTACGAGATTAGACGCATTATCATGAACGAAGTTGCACTGGCGTTTTTGGACTGAGAAACACTAGCAGTCCGGGCCCAGACGGTGTTCCGGCGTCTGTGCTGAAAGCACTGATGCGCAAATCACCTGGCATCTTTTTACAACTTCTCAATGACCAGTTTTAGGGCGGTGTCTTCCCGGACTGCTGGAAGACGTCAAGAGTGGTGTTCATCCCCAAGCGCGGAGAAACAACAGTCAGTCGGGAACTTAGGCCTCTGTGTCTCCTGAACAATATGGCTAAAGTCATGGAGAAAGTGATCTTCAATCGTCTAGTAGCGGAGTTGGAAGACGGTAGGGCTTGCATCGTCATCAGTACGGTTTTCAAAGGGGACGTTCTACCATCATGGCCATAGGCAGTGTGCTGGAGTGGGCCTCTGACGTCAGGAGTGGGACCTGGCGCACTCGCCGCTCGTTCTATTAGATATAAGAAACGCATTTGGTTCGATTCCCTGGGGTGTGTCCATGGACGCACTAAGGAATAAGGGTATAGGTTCTTGCCTGGTACGGCACGTATCGAAATACTTCCGCAATCGCTGTTCGCATATCCACGGATGGACGAGCCATTTGAATGGAATGTGTGTTGTGGGGTCCCTCAGGGTTCTGTGCTGGAACCTCATATCTGGCAGATCCGTATTTGACGACATCCTGCGACTCCAGTTGCCGGCATCAGTCAGACTTATCGCTGACTGATATGATATGCTGACGATCTCGCGTTGATGACCAGTGGAAAGTATGAGGCTGAGGTGACGGAGAAAGGCAACGAGGCCCTCATTTTGATCGCTACCTGGCTGGAGAATCACGGCTTGAGGCTCGCCCCAGAAAAGTCGCAACTCATTACGCTGGCTGGTTGGCGCAGAATAGGATCTATCAACTTATATGTTGAAGGCACACGAATTCCGATAGTTGATTGTGTTAGATATTTAGCGACATGTCCTATATGTCTGTGACAAAGCGGAGCTGTTGTTGAGCCCTGGGACGGCTTATGTTTTCGCTGTGTGCTCCCAGGGCATCGAAGCGAAGGACGATAATGACGTCAGTTACATCTATTATGCTTTATGCGTCTCCGATTTGGGGAAAAACGGTCGCTATCAAAAGAAATATTTCCAGGCTGGTCAGAATACACAGAAAGACGCTGCTCCCCGTTGTTTCGGCTTACAGATCCACGAGCTACGAGGCACTATGTGTACTAGCGGGTGTGGCCTCCATTGATTTATTAATCAGAGAACGTTTCCTTCGTTACGTGGGCGTTGGTCAGTAAGAGGCCAAATTAATGATTAATGCTGAATAGAGAGAAAGATGGCGTATGGAACCAAAAGCTGCCTAGGCTAGACACCTCATAACAGACTTGCACAAGTGGACAACCGGTTGCACCAACGCCAATCTGCACCGCTTCGGACGTCGGGATTCCCCGCGGTACACTTACTGTCCTGCAGAAGACACTGTAGAGCATTTTTTCTTCGAGTGTCCCAAATGGGTCTACCGGAGGTGGATGTTAGACATTGACGGTATCTCACCCGACGATTTAATTCAATTTATGTTGGAGTCCTCAAAAAATTGGATGAAGATCGAGGGATATGCCAGGCTTGTCATTAAACACGAGGAAGACGAGGACAGGCGTCTGGGATACTAGAACACCGCTAACTGTCTTAGTGATCAAGCTGTTCAGGATCTAGACGCTCTCTGAGTGGCGTGTTACATGGACTTCCTGTGGATTTGGCGGTGTCGGAGGGGTGGGACAGCCTTCAACTGAGTCGTCGTGCGTCCCTGCTTGTGGGGATGGGCGACGATGATGACGCCCAAGGACTCCCAAGCCTTCTACTGTTATAAACATCCACAAACAAACACGGAGAAGTCGGAGGGGGGGAAATCGACAGCCTTCTGCTGAGTCACCGTTCGTCCTCGCTTGCGGGGATGGGCGGTGATGATGACGCACGTGGACTCCTGAACCTCCGGCGTGAACAAACATAAGCATGCACATACACACACACGCAAACAATTAAGTTTTTACTACAGTGAAAGAGACAATGACCCGGTCCAGGCCCTTGGGGCCAAAATAGGGGAAGGCTTGCCTTACCTGATAAGTCAATAAAATAAAAGATAGATTTTCAGAAAATTCAAAGAAAATAAAAGTAAGATCCCCAATAAGTAAAAAAAAAGAGTTTCCGATGAGTAAAACAATTTAAAAAAATTTGTATTAATAAAAAAAACCTTGATTCCTTCCGGTTTCTTCCTGTGTTTCCACAGGAAACTTTAGAATACAACTAGAGTGCGTTGCTCCTCTCCTGGGTTGTACCATACTTTATTGGAGGTCCGTGGCCCAGGGGAGAAAAAAAAAGGTAGTTAAAAGCCGGCCTCCGAGGCGCGAGTGGTTAGCGTCTCGGACTTTCATCCGGAGGTCCCGAGTTGACCTCCGGCCTGACCGGAGTAATCCCGGTTAGACAAATCATTTTCACACATGCTACATTTCATTCATCCCATCTTCTGAAGATATTTTCCGGAGGTTAAAAAAAAAATAAAAAAAAGGTAGTTGAAAGCATCACAACGCAGCTTCTTACTAACATGAATTATTTAGTTAATGATTTAAAATATAAACTAAAATTAAGTTGGAAACTATAAAAATAATTTTGATCAAATGTATTTTCATCAATTTAGGATGAAATGAATGAATGTGAATGTAATATCTATGTCACCTATAAGTAATCACCCATGTCTATAAAGCAGCATGCTCCGGATAACTACAAAGTCTTTATAGACTGTATTAATGTATACGTGTATGTGTACTGGTATATAAAAAGAGAGAACATGAGCGGGAGAAAGAAAAAAAAAGTGGAATCAACGTCTTTCTTTACTGTATATTGATGTAAACGTATATGCGTAAGTATACAGAAAGAGAGAGAGAAAGAGAAGTCTATTGGGAATCATCGATGTTTTCTCCCACCTCTCATTCTACATATATTATATGCACATACGTATGAATTCTCGCTCTATGTCTTTTCTACCCAGTATATATGCTTAGCGTCTCGTGACGATTTTTGATTACGAGTCAGCTAGGTTTTTCTCCATGCAAAAGTCTATCACAAAAGTGTCCAAAAAAAGGTTTTCACTTCAAAAAATATTGATATGCCACCAAGCTAGTCGATTGGTTATTTCGTCATCGCAAATCAGCTGATTTTGAAGTCGTGAGTTCTAAGATTCAAATCCTAGTAAAGGTGAACTTTTATACGTATTTGATACTAGATCGTTGATTCCGATGTTCTTTGGTGGTTAGGTTTCAAGAATGGTCGACCTGAGACTATACAAAACTACACTGCATTTTCATTCATACATACCATCCTCATTCATCCTCTGAAGTAATACCTTACGGTGGTTCCGGAGCTTAAACAGAAAAAAAAGATGTTATACTGATATACGTGCGGTTCGTCAGTAAACTGAATAAACATAATCCAACTAAACATAACATAAGCTCGCTTCGCTCGTTAAACTAG
>JAAAKQ030256366.1:0-10839 GCA_010016005.3 Zanna intricata | reverse complement strand
CCACGAAGGACTACTTATACCTAAAATCGTTTTCATGCGACCATTTATCAAAGCTCCTAGAGCTGAACTAAAATGCATGATAGAGGTTTTGACAAACCTCGGATACTATAATATACGGACATATACTATACACACAGGAGGAGCCGGAGTGGAGGGACAGCCTCCTGCTGAGTCGCCACGCGTCCCCGGGGATGGGCGTCGATGATGACGCACGTGGACTCCCGACCTGCCGGCGTGAACACAATCATATACGAACATCGACACTCACAAAAAAATAAATTAAAAAAATCAAAAAAATCACAGACATACACGAACACACGTATAAAAAAACACACTGACATATACACGTTCGCACGCACAATCACTTTACACTTACAAAAAAAAATGGGTGTGGGTGTGTGTGTGGTTGAGGAATGAGAGTGAGTGTGCTCTGCTCTGTTTGTTGCAGGTGAGGTGGGATGATAGTTGGCGACAGTGGTATCCAGGATGAAGAGATGAGTCCGCGTCTGAATCCCCCCGAGACTGAGTTTTGCTTGATTGCGGGTCCGGTCTCGGGAGGAAGAGGATGGAGGGGGGTTTTTAGTCGGTGAGAGCCCGACACTACCACCTGTGCGGGCGGGTGGTGGCTGGTAGAGCTTTTACCTCCTACCAAGTAAACCCCCCCCCCAAAAAAAAAGGTGGTCTTGACTGAAAAGTTGCGTTCAGAACTTATGTAGAACTACGTTCTGTTTCTGGTCTGGGAAAACCAGACATATTTTTATCACTTTGATATTTCCACATATGTGTGCTTCTTGGTTTCTATCCACTAGGAATCTAATGGAAAGGTAGGTATCGTGAAAATTAACTAGGTGCAATTCCAAGATACTTACCTTTTCTGGTGCGAACCAACTGAATTTAATACGATAAGAACTATCTCCTTTGCTCCCTAGCTCTATTGCTACTTTATCTCTTCCTGATGAAACCAAAATTCTTCTGATAAGATGTTTTTGTCATATTTCTCACATGGATCAATAGCTATAGAACAGACAAATTGCAAAGCTAGAACTATAATCCACGAGTGATTTGGGTGGACTCGATAATATCTGCAGTCCCACAGACTGTGATCAATTACTTTGAATACAGAGAAGGTAATGTGTACTAGGATAGAGAACAAGCTTTAAACAGTATTGACACGAAAGAAAAAGCAAGTCTAAAGAAATTATTTTTTACGTAACACTAGATGAAAAACTACGAATTTTATAATGTATTAAAACTTCTTTTCTATATTATTCTTGTAAATTCCTATTTTTCTAAAAGAAATCTATAAAAAATTACGCTAAAAACATTTATCAACTTTTGTGTTTTTCCTGTAATGTCATTTTAACGTTCTACATTGGAAGTAAGAGATTTAAAGTACTGTTTAGTAATATTTAAAAATAGCGTGTTATCCAACGTTAAGTATATATCAAAATGTAAATTACAACGTTTTGTTTTAGCTTTTTTAAATTTTAGTCAGAAAAACAAACCATCTTTTCTGCCAAATTTATTATAGTATTTACTTAAGCTCAATTAAGAAGGGGAAAAATTGTTGTGAAAAACGAGAGAATTTTTATTATGTGTTTATAAAGAAATATAATCTTAATTTCACAATGCGAGAGAGGTACGTTTCAGAAATAAAAGTCTGTACTGTGTTCAACAATTACATGATTCTTTCTACATTCAAGTATTAGGATTTTTAAAACAAGTTTACAGAATATGTAAAATAATAATAATCCTTTATTACTATTCTTCTTTTAACCAACTATAAGAATAAATAAACACTTTAATAGCAAATAAAACTTTTTTTTAAGTGTACTTAAAGAAAAAGTTTTTAATAAAATTACGGAACGTTAATATTTAACCTGCTAGAAAAGCTCTGAGATGTATTTTTTTTCATTGTCCTATTCCTATCATCAATATTTTGTGTTGCTAAGGCAGCAAGTGGTCATGATTTTAATATATTTTTATATTATGCTTATTTAATAAATTTTCTATTTTTATAAAAAAGTTATTATTAAATTATAATATTTTTTTCATTAAACATATGTGAATACATATATACACGAAAGACTTAAAGGTACATTAGTACAAGAATTCAATGAACATAATGAACATTGTTATGTTAATGAATAAATTGAAACGGTCAATGACTTACAAAGTTCAAAGTGCAAAGTGCATTTATAGTTACAAAGAGAATAGTTATAATAGATAGGTAGGTCATAGGAGTCGCCCGTAAATAAAATGACAAAGAACGGATTGGTACAGGGTCATTCGATGGGTAGATGCTGTTCTAGTAGAATATTCCTCCGACACCGACAGACACGAAGTCCCAGATCAATGAATACTATAACGCTAGTTATGTTATTGGAATGGAACATTCCACCACACTACGCTCATTTGTTATTCAAATCCTAAGACTCCAGCTTCAGTTCCATACTCCAATTCTCGGCCGGAACGTCGGCAACACGCGGTGGCGGTTAGTAGTGGACACAAAGTTGCTCTCTTTATTCTCTCATATTTATTCATTTCTTTTACCTTCTATTTCTACAGTAAAACATCATAGCAATTTTTTTTATACGATTCATAAAAAAAAAACTGTTGTGTTATTGCCATGAATAACTTATAGAAAGGACGTTATTTTAGTGCAGTTTTATGAAGTAACAAGAAACATAAATAACAAAAAAAAAAACCTTAAAAAAGAAGAAATGTTAGCAAAGCAACAATAGCTTTGAAAACCAATGACCATATGGAAAGATTATTTTGTAATAAAAGATACAATTCGATTTGTCCTTCATTTAACCTATGAAGACATTTCTTATTATTCAATTTTCTTTGGTTATATATAACTTTATATAAAAAAAAAATATTGTAAGGTATAAATTTCTATTTATTTTTTATGTTTTTTTTTTTTACCTGATTTTTAAAAACGAGTAGACTTACAATCATAGTTCGCTGAAATTGGAATGCGATTCTACTTAAAATCAATAAAAAAAATTATTAATTTATATCAATATTTTGTTAACAAATCTAGATTTTACATGACAAAAGAATATCCATTGTGGTAATAATTTCTCAGTAATAAATAAATGAATAATGTAATTACGGAACGTTAATATTTTAACCTGTCAGAAAAGCTCTGAATGTATTTTTTCCATCGTCTTCTTCCTATCGTCAAAATTTTCTTTAGCGAACACAGCAATTGATCATAATTTTATTTATATTTTTATTTTTATATTATCTTTATTTAATAAATAAATAAAAATTAATAAAATAAATAAAAATATTTAATTTATAATATCCAATATTTATAACATATATATATACATATATATATATATATATATATATTTAATAAATAAATAAAAATTATTATTATTAAATTATAATATTTTTTTTCATTAAATATAAATGAATACATACATATACGAAAGCCTACTGTAAAAGACATGTGTAAATAAAAATACTCCGACCATTCTTGAGTTTGTGGACAGGATGGAAGCCCGATGCTTGGAATAGACTTTTTTTTATGGGTGAGATTATTGTCTAGAAATACGGGCAGATAATGTTTTCTCACATCTACCTATTTTATTAATTCTTTAACCAACCATTCTTCTCTGTTTTGGATTCTTAGTATTGTAGATCGAACCCTGTAAGGTTCATTATGAGAATCTGGAGACTTGAACAACTAGTGGATCCTTCGAGATTTGTAATAAGGGAAATGGTTATTAAAAGACTTTTTAACTCCTTTCCTGTCCAATGACTGTTTAATAAGTCTAATATCTAAAGAATTTATCAGGTAAAGCGGCCTTTCAAATCCTTCTTAACATTTTAATACTTAAATAAAGATTAAAAAAGTTAAATTCAATTATATTGGTTCGGATAATAGAAAGAAAAGTTCAAAATCATATAACATAATTGAAAATTAAGTTATAAAGTTGAACAAGCAACTGATATAATAATGTAATTAATTTTCATTTATTGATTTTTTAATAGCAAGTTATATTTCGCAAGAACTTGTAATGATAAACATTAATACACAAATGCAAAGTAATTTACGACACGAACCTCGGCAAGTGTAAATTTCGTAAGATTTCATTTGTAGCCATTATATACAGTTGCATACCGTATTTTTTCTACAGCTGAGAAAGTACTGGAATCATTTAAATCAATAAAAAGCATAATACATTGTTTACGGAATATTTTAAATATTAAATTTTCAAAAAATATGTAAAACAATACATTTGTGTGGCAATAAGTCACTAGTTATAAGTTTTATCTTTTCTTTAATATCGATCGTTGTTAAATATTCCTCAGAACCCGATATAATTAACAATGAGATAAACATTAGCATATACAAACTTAGCTACCTCTATTGGGTATACTTTCAAATTAACCGTTGATGATAATTACTAAATCGGATAAAAATCAAAGCAAAAAAAAAAAAAAAAAACAGCTGATTCATTAAACAATACCCACTTCTAACTGATCAGTGGTTGAAAAGCGTAGACTTCTGATCTGTTGAATACCTGAATCGTAATGAAAATTTGTTTCATAATGACCCTTATTACGATACAGGTTCCAGCCGTATAATTCAAATGTTATAATAGCCGTAGAAAAATGTTACATAATAAATTATTGATGATAGATTGTTTTGCTAAATAATTAAACTGCTTATTTTCAAAACAAAAAAAAAATGTGATTTATAAATAGTAAATATAATTAATTTAAACAAAATGTTTATCTTTATTAACTTTTTTTCTTAAAGTATTAACACTATATATTTCATTTTTATTATTAAAACTAAGATTAAACAATTGGCAATGTAAGCCAAATGTCAAATTTTTACAAATTAACAATTTGGCTTCAATTTCTATCGTTAGACCGAACTTTTTTTATGTCAACTATGTATGTATCTACATAAAAAAGTACTTCAGCAGTTTCTGACATAATTTATAGATATAATTTGCAGATGAAAATAGTGATAAAAAATATATCTGTGCAAATAATTATTATTCGGTAACGTTTTAATTTGGAATTTTAATCAGTCAAAGGATTTTCCCTTATTTGGTCATAGTAATAAAATAATACGATACGATGTTTGTGTTCTAAATTATTAAAGAAAATTCAGTATTTTTAAATGTAAATTGTATGTAAAGATTAAAAAAAAAATTATCTTAATTTAACAAATTATGAGGCTTGTTCATATAGTAAGGAACCTCGGCTTATATTTAATTATTATTAGCAGATCTGAACAGTTTCAAGTATGGAAGGCCATCTATCGGCTATTTACAAAGCCACTACAGTTTTTTTTTGATGGAGTATTCGTTTGTGTGCCGGTGAATACAGATCGCAATGTACGCGACAATCGTTTCTTTTGTCAGTTGTGAAGTGCGTGCTGTGATTCGATTTTATTGTGCAAAAGAATCTTCAACTGCTGAAATTCATCAGAAGTTATGCCTAGTGTATGTAACTCAAGATTTTAAAAGTGGCCGCACAAATGTGCATAACGAAGAGCGGAGTGGCAGGTCCAGTATTCAGATCGACGAAAAGGGCGTCATTTTGGTTGATTTCATAAAATGTGGATAAAGAATTACAGCTGACGTGTACTACAAAACGCTCACCAAATTGAGACGTGCGATCCAAAATTGACGAAAAAGAAGAAGATTCAAGATATTCGTTGAGAATTTTTTGACCATTCTCTATAAAGTCCCGACCTTGCACCTAGCGATTATTTCCTCTTCTTGTATTTGAATAAGTGGGCTGGTGAACAACCAACTCGTCGGTTTGAAAACGACGAGGAACTCAAGACTGCCGTTGTCAACTGGTTCAATTCCCGGGCGGCAAACTTCTCTACAGAGGGGTTAAAGAAAGTGGTGTAGCGTTACGAAAAGTGCTTAGAACTTAATGGCGATTATGATAAAAAATGAAGTAAATATGTGATAATCATATATATAAATATATATATAGTACAGAAAAATGTCAAATGTTCAAAAAAAATGCTGGCAGTTAATAATTTTATGAAAATTTTAATGAATATTTGAGCAAGAAAGTTCTTATCTAAAGGACACTGCTAGACAGTATATTTCTGAATTTATACCTACTCTAAGTTTGAATCATGAATAAAATTAAGTAAAAATCTTTTCTCATAAGTTAATTTTTTTAATGACCAAACGGCCTTTACTTTATGAGTGTGCCTAATATAAGTTGATTGAAGTATTTTAAGAAAAAGAAAAAAATATAAAAAAGAGATGAAGTTACACTTTTATGAAAAAACAACGGATAAATAGCGTGGAAAAGTTTATATATCTAGAAAATTCGTGAAAGAAAAAATATATATATTAAAATAATGCAGAAATAATATATTAAATTTTACATTAACCGAACATAAACTATGAACGAATAATTTAAAGGGTAATTTAAAGGGTAATAAAACAAAGTAAAAAGTACATATATATAGGCGCCTATGTGTAACATACGTCTCTGTGTAAATTCCTATATATATATATATATATGTGTACATGAGGAGATTTCATTTTAAATGAGTAGTATTTTCGTACTCCTCTTATCACAAAACGTAAAGAAGTTTAGTTTCATCCCTTAGGTCCATCGTGCAACCGAAAGTAACACCCTACTTTTCTTCAAAAAGTGTTGAAGAGAAGTTGAAATTTGGTGAAGAGTAAGTTTTGAATTTACATTAATAAAAAAAAAACACCAAAAAAGCATACGGATTGAATCGAGAAGTTAGTAAATTCTCCCTTTTCTGAAGTTAGTAAATTTCTGAAGTCATTTTATTTGTAATCACAATAGTCACGGTGTTTGCTGGTATCCGTAGTGCGAGTGGTAGCGTCTGGCCTTTCATCCGGACATCAGGGTGTTCGAATTCCGATCAGGGATGGTATTTTCACACTCTACAAAAATTTTCAACAACAATACCTAACGGCACTGTTTCAGAAAAAAAATAAAAAAATTGTCATGGTCCAAGGAAGAGGGGTGTTGTCGTGTAATGTCCACTTTTGAAAATGGAAAGCAGTGAATATATAATATGGAATTTAGATTATTTGAATGATACCTTTAAAACAATTAAGCCCAATTTTTTCGTTCAATTTTTTTTTAAATTTAATTTAAATGACAAAAAAGTATAATATCATTAATCTCATTTATCAGGTTGTAACGTTTATTATTTAGCAAATTCTACAGATAAATACCAGTAATTAGACAAAAAGTAACTCGTGTGATTTCAATGTATTTACCAAAGTGGCTATACATGTCTGTCAATTTCAACGTAAAAATACTTCTAGCGTTGGCTTTACGCGTTCTAAACCATACATTTTTCATTTATTTCTGCATTTTTGATAGTTTTTTAATTAGGAAAGCTAATTTTGCCTTACGCACTGCAATATTTATTACAACTACCGAATTAAGCTTACCAATTTTTGAATAAATTATCAGTATAAGTTATCTATATTTTGCACGTCATATAATGTTTGTTATAATTCTAAATTTAAAAATAGTTATCGAAGGTAACAAAAGATTGATAATTTCAAAGGAGTTTACTCCTTTCATTAGATATTTAACTTTCGTATGTACTCGATTAATATATGACCCATTTAACATAATTATGAATGATTTTGTATATTATGATGAATCATTTTAATAAATTGATATAATTTAATATGTAATCAAAAATAAATTTAATCTTAAAATGAAAAATATTATACTTATGTAAAAGAAAAGAATTACATCTTAAGTAAGAAATGTCACTCAATGTCAAAAGATAGAAAATACGGCGGGTATAAGTAGATAAGTCACATGCTGTGTTGATCTTGGCTGGAATACTGACAACCTTACCAACTGCAATAACACTTAACATGTCCACACAGCTATACCATTCAGACGTTCCTAGAAAATATTGGATTACTAATGCTACAGAAGCCGCTCTTACTATGTGATGAAATAAATTATAAGTGCTTCAGTTGAGTGTTTTTACTTTAACTATTTCATAATATTAAGTGAACAGTAGAAATAAATTTTTTTGTTTGTTGATGTTAGTAAATTTTTTACATTTATTTTAAATAAACTAAATTTTTTAAGCAACTGGAATTAAATTTAAGTTGATTTACGAATCATATATATAAAATCATTTTAAACACACGAACACTAATATAAAATATGCGTTCATTTTTACAATGTATTTATCACATTTCATTTCTATTCAGTCTTTTTTTTTTTAAACAATCGACGTTTTAAATAACTAAATTTAAAACCACATACATTTAAGGAATTCTTGAATTTTTAGTGGAGGAGGGGATTGAATTAATTCAAAACAGAAGCTTACACATGGGAATATGAAAGTAAAATTTTGTAGCGTATGAAAAATACCATGTCTGACCGGGATTTGAACCCGCGATTCCCGGATGAAAAGCAGAAATGTTTCTACTACGACAAGAAGCTCGGTGGATTTTACGTTTTCATTTTTAACACGATTTAAAATTTCACAAAACGTATATACGGTGGAATTTTTAAAATGAATTAACCAGTTCGAGTCTTTTGGTTACAGGGGATTGATAATTTTTTTAACACAACGTAACAATAAAGGATTATTCCTTGAAATAAGAACAATATTACCTTAATTTAATAAAAAGAAAGGTTAAATAACAGGTGTTTTTTTTTATCCAGTTATTTTAAAAGACTACCGGTAGTAACTCTCTCTTTTTTTTCTGTTTAGCCTCCAGAACTACCGTAAGGTATTACTTCAGAGGATGAATGTGGATGATATGTATTAATGTAAATGAAGTATAGTCTTGTACAATAACAGGTCGAGCGCTCCGTAGAAGTGTGGTTAATTGAAACCCAACACCAAAGAACACCGGTATTCACGATCTATCATTCAAATCCGTATAAAAGTAACCTTTACTAGGATTTGAATCGTAAAACTCTCGACTTTGAAATCAGCTGATTTACGATGTCGCGTTAACGACTAGACCAGTCCGGTGGGCAACCAATAGTAGTTCTACAAATTTAAATTTTCACCATAAAACGTTATACACTATTTAATTTTAGAAAATAATTGAAATTAAAATTATATATGCAATATCCGAGGCTGAGAAAGTAGCATCTCGGCAAATCGTGCCGGGTTCCAATTCCGATCAGGCATCATTCTTTCATACGCCAACAATTTTCACTGGACTAATGACCGTATCTGTAAATATCCACTTTTTCATACCAAAAAAAAAAAAATAAGATTGAGATATTTATATTTTGTACTAAACTCTTTTTAATACGTTTTATTTATATCAGTTGTTTAGCTGTTGATTTTTAAAGTCGAAGGTTTAAGGTTGGAATCCTAGTAAAAGTTAATTGATTTTATACAGATTTGAATTCTAGACAGTAGTTATCGTTATACTTAAGTGGTTGGGGGTTAATTAACCAAAAGTCCCAGGAATGTTCGGCCTAAGTCAATACAAAATTATACTTCATTTACATGTGTCATACGTATCACTCATTGGACTGTGGGAGAGATTGCTTTATTGTTCACTAGTTGAACAGATTACGAGGTACACATAAAAAAATAAATAAATAAATTTTTTATTTGATAATTTAGTTCAGCGCAGAAGCTTATAGAGAATATGAAAATATAAACTTGCGGCGTATGAAAAATACCATGTGTGACCGGGATTCGAAGCTCTACCCCGATGAAAGGCCGAGACGTTGAAATAAAAGACCGAGATGCTACCACTCCGTCTTGTAGATCAGCCATTTCTTTTTTATATTTATATAATTTGAATGGTGATTTTCAATGTGACCTCCGGGAAAAATCGATGTCAATCAAACTTGTAAGCTAAATGAAATATATTTTTTTATATGTGTATAAAGTAAAACAATTTTTTCATGTTCTATAAACGTTGACTAACTTTTAAGATATCCTTTATGAAAAAAAGAGTGGATAATAAATATTCCAGGTGTATTTCAGGAGCCTACCGGGTTGGTCTAGTGGTTAACACGACATCGACAAATCAGCTGATTTCGAAGTCGAGGGTTCTAAGGTTCTAATCCTAGTAAAGGTAGTACGGTAGTAAAGGTTACTTTTATACGGATTTGAATACTAGATCGTGGAAACTGTTGTTTTTTTGTGGTTGGGTTTCAATTAACCACACTTCTCAGGAATGGTCGACCTGAAATTGTACAAGACTACACTTCATTCTCATTCATACATATCATCCTCATTCATCCTCTGAAGTAATACCTTACGGTAGTTCCGGAGGCTAAACAGAAAAAGAGAGGTGTATTTTCAGAATGGTGAAGACTTTTAGGAACTCAAATTGTTTATAATTCTAGTTTATTATTAAGTACATATTTTTGAAATTATACTTCATGAGATGCAATTTTAAGTCACAAACTCTTATTTTCTTCTTGATAACTTAACTTTCAGCATGATTAAAAACAAAATTATAAAATTTATAATTTTAAAAAGTACGGAATTATTATTTCTTAGAATAATTTTTATTTTATTTTAATAACATCATGATTCATTTATCATTCTATAAATTTTATTTAATGGTGGGGGGGGGGGGTTAACATTTTTGGTGTTTAGATTTTAACTACAAAATCTATATTTCCTAAAAATTACTGGTTTTTTTTTTTAAGTACAGTATTACTGAAATAAACTTTATCATTAGTTTTTTGAACTGTGCAGAACGATGTTCTATATCCTTTTAATGTTTCTTATACTCACATATTTATACCATATTTTTTTTTTTTACCTCCGGAACCACCATTAGGTTATATCTTCAGAGGATGAGATGAACGAATTGTAGCGTGTGT
>JAAAKQ030256355.1:0-10840 GCA_010016005.3 Zanna intricata | reverse complement strand
AATGAATTTTTATTTGGCAATTGACATTTATAAAGCTTAGTTCTGTAATTAAAGTAATTATTTATATTGTTTAGAGTTAATTTATAAATAATGAAGATATTTGTAATAGAAGCAAATGGAATCTTTTAGATGTTCCTAGAAAAAAACAGCTAACAGTACATAAACGGGTTGAGAGACCCGTGCATTGGTTCTTTTGTGGTTAATTCGTGTGATGTAGTTGTTAGTGGTAACATTGCATGAAGTATAAATTGTTTCATGTAGATTTTGTTAAGTGTTGTAAATGTTTGTTTGTTTGTTTTGTTGTGTTAAATAAGTTATTGTGAGAAGGCTTGATATTATGGTGGTTATTTATACGAATCATGTTCTCACTATAGTTGGGGACCATGAAAATATTGTTAAAATAATTGTGGGGAAATCGATATCGTTCTAAATACGAATCATTTGCCCACATCAATTGGTGACCATGACAGGACTGGACTTAAGGACTGGTTTGGAAGAATTAAATTATGTCACAAATGAATAAAATTAATGACTTAACTAAATCAGAATTGAGACAAGTACTTGGAAAACGACAGTTACCAACTACAGGAGCGAAGGCGGAGTTGTTTCTCTGTCTCAGGGAATTTGTTTTGGTGGAAAACAGGAACCCGGACGAGGCAGTATTTAACATTGGAGAAACTTCGGAACTTTCACGATCCACGGAGATCCCACTGGTAAGCTTGAAATCATTATTAGTAACTTTTTTTAACGATTTTATTAAAAGTCAAAATGAAATGAAAGAACAGCTTTTAAACGAAATTATGGCCCAAATGACAGCTCAAAATGAACAAAATAGTAACACGAAATTACCACTCAAATTACAGTACAAATTAATGATTTAAAGAGTGAATTAAGGCACACAGAAGAAGTCTACAAAAAACTTAATAATTCTATAGCACACGAAGTTTTAACTTAGTCGACACCAGTTAAACATGATACTAGAAGTAAAATTACATTGGAATCATCAGTTCTTTCTGAAACAAGTAATAGTCAAGAAGATAAAAATGTTACTCCAGATTATAAAAGAAAAGCCACAAATTCATTAGATGATATTGAATTGCATCCATCTGTGTTGTCTCATTCACAGTATGGTAGTGAAGCTAGTGAAATAAGTGATGTGATGATTTTGAGAAGCAGTAAAGTGATACCTAGGCAGAGTAGTGATGAAGCAGTCATTGGGAATACAGAAGGTAGTAGTTCTGCTGAAGATGTAAAATCATGTGAAGTTATTTTGAATGATGTCAATGGAAAATTAACAGAAGATAAATGTATAAAAGGTAAGGAAAATGCTAAAAATTCAAATGAAATAACTGAACTGGATCTTGAAGATGAATCCGAACAAAATGTTACAGATGATAATGTTAGTGAAAAGTCTGATGATAATAATGTTGACCGTGAAACTAATGAATCGTTTAAAGAGGTAGTAAATATGAGTAAAACAAATGAAGATGAAAAAGGTAATAATAGTAATAGTAATGATAATGATTGCGAGACAGCAATAGCATGAAGAACAGCAGCAATGTGGCCAATGTATGCAAGCTGAAGGAGCAGAGTGTTCCCATAGACAAGCTGCATACATGGACATTGAAGAAAAAAGTGAATATCAACCTGGTCAGCTAGTCACCGATGAAGATTCATGCTGCAGAATTGAAGCCATCATCTCGACCTTTGTGGCTAAACAATGGTACGAGGGCTTACATTGTGGATCAATCAGTTGATCACGATGATAACCTGACTTAATGTCTCTAGATTAGTTCATTTGGGGCCATATAAAAACGATAGTATATAATTAAATTATATTAATAATACTATCTTAATTTGCTATGTTAATGTTTATCTGGTACAGAAAGACTAATTCGATCTTTTGTCTATTTTGCATCTGTTTTGCTTCAGTAAAAAACTGATTTTTAAAAGTTTCTATTTACATTAATTTTCTCAGAATTAAATTCACTATAAATCTTATAAAATTTTCCGCATTTATCAGTCATTTAACAAAGCTATTGTACACCAGTCTTAAAAATAAATTGTTTTTTGATACCAAATTTGTGTTTTACGTCGAATATGTTGAAAACTACTTTAGTTATAGTTCTATTAATTTGGGTCCCAAAGATTACAGTAGGGCTTTTTTTTATTAGAAAGCTGATATTCAGGTGATATCTTTCGCTACCTGTAACCAAAAATAAAGTGCTTACAAATTTGTTTGTATGGACTTTTTTTAATTATTTTAACTTGTAGAACATGTCCTGAAATTTTTCTGTTTCTTTGTGGGACACTTTATATATATGTTTGAATATGGTTGATTTCATTTTTGTTTTGTTTTACAGATTGTTAACAGATCAAATCGTTTAGCTTCTGACAATGCAGTATTAAAACAAGAATTACTACATTTAAATAATTGTTTATGTTTAATTAAAGCATACCATCATTCAAAATATGATGAAAGTCAATTAAATATGAATGAAATAAATTGTAACAAAATCAATAGTGATGTGTCATTAAACGATAATAATAGAAATAATACAAATAATAATATTAACTATAATAAAGTTTTATTGAAGAAAAAGAAACGTATAAGAAGGAAAAATCATGTAAAAAGAAAAATAAAGAAAAACAATTTTAATAATAATTACAAAAATTGTTCATCAGCTCCTGAAAGTACAGAACATGATAGCAGTGATTGTTATGAAAATGATAAAACGTTTAAGAATTCAATAAATTATAAAGTTGGACTAAAAAAGTGTGACAATACTTCTAGTATCATTAATACTACTATTACTACAATTAATAATAATAATAATAATAATAGTAAGAATAATAATAATAAAAGTATTTCAATGTTATCATCAAATAATTCAGTTAATGAAAATTTAGATGCAGGTATTATTCCCATCAGAAATAACAGAGTAAATATTTGTCCCAGTTTTATGTCATTCAGTTCTGATAATTCAGTTTATATTTTAGAAAGTTTTCAGTGTAGTAAAAATGAAGAAACAAAGAAAAATGTATTAAAACAAAATGAACTTGTTGAAGGAAGTGATATTTCTTGTAAAAGTATTTTTAAATGTAACATTAAAGAAGAAACTGAACCTGCATTTTTACCAGTGACATCTTGTGATGAAATTAAGCCATATAAACAAAATAATCATGTAGTTACTGAAATTACTCAGTTTTCAAATAATTTTAGAGATAATTTACAAGAGTGGCTGGCAAAAACACCTATTATTGAATGTAGTGAGTGGTCTAAAAGTGTTCAAGGATCAGAAATAATAAAAACTGAATCAGCTCCAGAATTATTAATGAAAAGTTCTTTGTCATCAGTTCCTTTATATCCAAAATAGATTTATTAGAAAAAAACTATAGTTGAATTAATTATATATGTAAATTTTATTATTATGATTATTTTTTTAAAATATATATTTACATTTTTATCATAATATATAAAATTATTTTGAAAAAAAATTGTAGTATGTACTCTTTTAAGTATTATAATATACTTATCACCGAGACCCTGGCCTAAGAATTGTGTGCCTGGCTGCTAGCAACAGGGAACATTCCTAGTCTGTGGGTAGGGGAAAGACCCTTAGATGTGGGGATTAGCTGTGAATAAGGGTTCTCCTGAATAAGCAGTTGCAGACAAGCAGTGCTAGCAACAGGGCACTTTTCTGGGTTGTGGGTAGGAGAAAGACCTTCAGATGTAAGGATTAGACAAGCAGCAACAGGCTAAACAGAAAAAAAAAGAAAGAAAAGATGCAACAGTCTTGTGACATGGTGGGGTATGATGTGGCACTTGTACTCCTATAAAATGCCATAATACTGATAAGAGATTGTGGTGGGCAAGGGTGGGCTGTCTATGAAAAAAGAAAGTCCATGGCTGGTTGGCTGATAATCTCCAGATGTTGGTATCTTTTCTCCTAATTAGAACGACTTCGGTTTGCTGGCAGTAGCCTTAAAATGCCTTTTACAGAGGCATACTCACTGTATTAATAGCCTAAAATGGAAGTTGTTGGTAAATTGATATCAGGGTTAGGAAGCCCTCTGAAAGCTGTGTACAGTGTTTGGTTCCCCAAAGGCACAGTGAGAAGTCAATAGCTGGGGAAAAAGAAAGTAAAGAGTGGTGAATGTAAAGATGGAGAAAAAAGGGGCAAGCAAAAGAAGGAAATAGCTAGGAAGGCAGCAATGTATCTAGTAACAGTGACAGAAAAGATAAAGGAAATAGTGGACTGTATGAAATAGAATATGAATATTTTGTTGGGATTAAATTGAAGGGAAAGGGGGGAGAAGGAGCTTAAGAAGGGATTTACATTGTTTTGGGAGGAGGAAAATAAGCAAAAAGTGGAGTAGGATTTATAGTAGGAGAGGATTGGTAATATAACATTAAAAAAAATGGAATGCCTCAGTAACATAATAGTAAAAATAAATTAATTTTGAAAACGGGAAGAAGGAATTTATTCAATATATAGTAGACTTAGAATCAAGACGAAAATTCCTTAGAAAAATTGAAGAAGAAATAAATGGGGAGGATGTAATAGTTATAGGAGACTTAAATGTGCAGGCAGAAAAGGAAGTTACAATGTTGAGGAAGAAGTAGGGCCTTTTGGGTGTGGAAACAGAAATGGAATGGTCAAATTCTGCGATAGAAATAGCATGATTGTGGGTAACACGTGGTTTTGGTTTCACAAGAAGAATTCAAATAAGATAACTTGGTATAAAAAGGAGCATAAAAACAGTAATAGATTACTTCCTAATTGATAAAGGACACCATAAGGTGTTGCTAAAAGAGTTCCATGAGGGTAATAAAAGAATGTTACAAATGGATGAAACAGGGGATATAGAGGAAGAGTGGATAAGGTTCAAAGAGGCTTTTATGGGCAATGCTGAGGTGTGTGTGGAGTTAACAAATGAAAAACTAAAGGAGAAGGTAACACCTTGGTGGCAAATGGCATAAATAGCTGAAATACACTATGGACAACCCTAAATTGTAAAACATAAGATAATACCATTTCATTATCCCTAGCATAGTTCACATGTCAGTCCCTAGTTTAAAGTTGCAATGCAATGCTGCATAACAGATACAATCCATTATGATGTAGTGCACTATTAGTTTGCAATCAAAGTCAGTACAAATAGGTGCACCTGTTTGAGTCATCAGTTATCCATGAGTGAGCCTAGTGTGCCCTATTTGCAAACAGCAAAAAATAACCTCTTCTCAATGGTTATTTCTGCATGAGAAACTTCACGGTGACACAGTGTTTTTAATTGGGTGAGGTTTATTGCTGAGGTGGCATTTCATTCACTTTACCACTCATCATGAACCACTTTACTCAGAGAAAGAGACAAGATTGTTCAAAACAACAGAACTGGTGAAAGGAGGCTGGGAAGCAAACTATCTGCTAGTGCTTGGCTGCACTATCAGTGCGTTGATTGCCTAAAATTCCCACATGGCTGGGGATTCAACAGAAGCTCACAGTTTGTATTACATGAGTTATTAGTAAAATAACACACTGAATCTCACAGAAAATAGATTGTCTGGAGTAATGTCATGTCACTAATTGCCTGTAAAGCACTTATGGAATTTGAGCAAACAAGTATATATCTAAAATGTTGGGCTTATATTTAAGGACTTATCAATAGCATACAGCTCCCCGACGAAAATACTGGTGATGCTGGGAAATCTAAACAAGTATAGTCTGTTGCCAACCACAAAAGCACAACCAATAGAATTGAGGGAATAATTTTAGTGTGTGATGTAGTCGTTTGAATACAGTATTTTTTTTGTTATCGGTATTATGCTATGACTAAATAAGTAGTATTGTAACTCGATATCAAAAACATTTTGTTTTAATGTTTTGTATTTGATATTAATGTATATATGATGAATTTTTAAATTGTACATTAATGTTCAAAATTAATAAATGCTGATGGTTGTGATGTGAATATACTTGCTTGTTCTGTTATAATGGTTTGAGTTGTGTCACAAAACTGAACTGAACCTTTTTTTCTTTCAGTTTATTAATATTATAGTTTTAGATAACTAAATAATTGAGGTAAATACCTACAGAAAATCAAGAAGTGATACAGTGTAAAATTCCTACTTGACTTAACAATTTTTGAAATAAATGTGGTTAAAATATTTTACTAATATTTAAGACACTAATGAAAAGTATCTTATATAGAAGTGAAGTGATTTCCCTTTGCCTTCTTCATTGAGTATATAATATTCTTATATAAGAATATTCTATTATATTTTTAAGAATATTATAAATCTATAATATTCAACATATAATATTGTATAGGTCATTAGTAAGTCACATTCACATAATTCAATTTATATTTAGGGCAATGAGAGAGAGTGGTACATTCATTCTCCTCATTGTGTAGTACAGTAAATCTGATGATAAAAAAAGGCCAACCATTTTGGAGTGGCAGTGTTTTCTTTTGTCATGTAAAAGGGTCAAGCCTGAAAATTTAAATTTGAGTTCTGGGGGTGCCATCATCTTGAAAATAAGGGTTTAGCTAGATTTTATTTTGATTCAACATCACAAAAATTTTGTAAAGAGCTTTTTTTTTAGATATTTACAACTTTTTATTAACTTTTTGTGGCAACTTTAATAATAAAAAAAGTTATAAATAAATCTAAAATTAAGGGTTATACTGTTTTAAGTGTAATAACTTTTTTCTATTTATCTTATGAAAGATTTGCATCAGGACTTTTTTTATAGAGCTTTTGTTACTGAATAATTTGACCTAATTACTAATGTTTATAATTTTCTTTATTTTCCTGAGGTGTCTGAAGCAACGGCATGTTTGGCAGGCACACAGAGAACCAGGAAGATAACGGTGGTGGTTCTCCTAGATATTCGCAACGCGTTCCCTGGCATGTCATACTGACGGCACTGCAGGAAAAAGGTATTAGTGCGGCACTCCTGTCCTTGATAAACAACTATCTCAGGGACAGGAGAGTCATAGCTGAGACAGAAGATGGACAGGCAGAGTTTTACATGTATGGCGGGGTGCCACAGGGCTTGATACTGGGTCCACTGTTGTGGAACATTGTGTATGACGACCTTCTCTGGGTTGAGGTAATGGGAGACATGGAAATGGTTGCTTACATGGATGACCTGGCCCTGTTGGTGGTGGATCACACAGAAGACCCAGTGGAGGAGACCACCAACGATGTGATTCAGAGGATTAGCGCCTGGCTTACTGAAAGAGGACTCCGGCTTGCACCTCAGAAGTTAGCCCTAGCCAGGAAACGAAGATTGGACTAGCAGGGAAACGACTGGTGGTCTGGGTGGAAGGCTACATGGTCCAGGAAAGCAGATCTGCTAAGTACTTGGGGTGTGTGGCTGGAGAGGTCGGGCCCCTTCTTGGTGCATGTGTCTGAGACAACAAAGAGGGCCGAGGTATTCCGGGCGGATCTCGGCAAAATTCTGGCAACAAAAGGAGGGCCACGGGCAAGCAAAAGAAGATTGCTGCTGACCTCAATGCTGTTATTATGCAATTCCAGTGTGGAGAGAGGCACTGGACTGTAAGAGAAACAGGCAGAAGATGATCGCTCTACAACAAAGAGCAAATCTGAGGATTGCCTTGGCGTACCGCACAATGTCCGGGGCGGCGGCAGCAGTCATTGCCGGCATCCTGCTAATACATCTGTGGGCACCAGAGTGGTCGGGGATCCATGACAGTATCCCACGCACAGAGACGAGACAACAAAGGGTGCAGGAAGGGCAGAGGGAATGGGAGGCGTCTAGTTACAGGAGCCTGGACCAGGCGACTGATCCCACGCATAGAACCGTGGCTCTGAAGGGGATTTGGTGAAATTAAGTACCATCTAATCCAACTCCTCTCAGGCCATGGAGAGTTTGCAGCATACTTGCATAATTTCAGGAGGAGGGAGGAACCGGAGTGCATTTATTGCTTAGAAGAAGGCTCTAGAGAACACTTCTTCGTGTGCCAGAGGTGGGATGACCTGAGACGACACAAATGCCTACACTGGCTCACCCTGGACAATGTAGTACCCTACATGCTACGGGGCAGAGCACAGTGGGACGAGGTTGCAGACTGCGTGAGACAGCTCCTTGAAATCAAAGGAAGAGAGGGCAGCAGAATAGAGCGCGAACTGAGGAACTATCAGGGTCCATGGCAGCTGAGCTGGATTGGATGCATGCACAGAAATAGTCTTAATTAAATAAATCTAACTACACCAAACTGTTGTAATTTATCTTTAGAATGTATCTTGTATCTTGTTGTATCGTATATCATGCATCATGTATCTTACATCTTGTTGTACGAACCCTGTAATATGTTTTATATTATATCATGTATCATGCTGTATTAGGTATTTTTTATCTTGAAACATGTTGAATCTTATATCATTTACTATGTCACATCATGTATTTTATATCTTGTAGTATGTATCTTGTAACATGTTGCATCGTATATCATATATCATGTTGAATTATGTATTTTGTATCCTGTAACACATTGTACTTTATATCATGTTCATATCGTGTATTTTGTATCTTGTAGCATGTTGTATCTTATATCTTGTATTTTGAATCGTGATGAATCTTGTATTCTGATGTTAGGCGTAAGTTAGGTTAGGTTTAATTTTAAAAAAGAGGGTCAATGGGCGTAAGTTAGGTTTAGTTTAGAGGGAATAAAAGTGGCCTGGGTAAAAGAAGTTCATATGTGAATAAAAATTAACTTTTATTTATTTTTCATATTCTTTAATTTTGTGCTATTATTTTCTTACATTTTAGGTACTTATTTATTTATTTATATATTTAATATATAAATAATATTTTAATGTATATCTATTTACAAACTATTGTTACTACTAATAATTTAAAATCTTTATTTACAATTATTATATATATTTCTACATTTATAGTTGTACTAAATTCCACACTAGTCTGAGGTGCCTTAGGTGCATTTTTTTATGTGTTATTCCTTGTAAGGAATACCACATTCCTTACCAGCTAATGTATGTATCAAGGCATCCAGCTAATGGCTAAACCAGCTAAAGGCTAAACCACAAATCATCTCTTAGTCAGTTATTGTAGTCTGGGTCTTTTGAATGGGCCAGGTTGTGGTTCAAATTCAAATTCACAGGCTTCACCATTATAATGCTGACAGATGATAAGCCCTGCTTTTTGGCATCCACAGGTTTCACCACACTTTCTTTTGCATCTGCAAAACATTAACTTCTATAGTTCTGGACAGATGGCTTGGTGCACTGTGTAGTAGAAATGCTCAAGGGGTTTTCTTCCAACCCCATAATTCAGAATTGTCCAATCCAAATTGGAACCTGATTATAAACTCTCATTGAATGTAGATTAATTGCATCTTTTGTTAAAGGAAGTGAAATTAAATTGAATTATGATCTAATAACTGATTTTGTTAACCATTTATAACAGAACGCATTGATTGATTGTTCTGATTTATTACTACCCTGTTCACTTACTAGCTCAGTAGATTTAGATCAACTTTGTCGTTTAGGAAGACCTCCACCCCAGATGAATTTGAGGATATTTTTCAAAAGTTGGAAGAAATTTCAGTTTACTCTTGTAAGTTTCCAAAGTTGTATCGCAACCAGAGAAAGCATGGATTATTTATTATTATTAATAATTAAATATATAAATAAGTCCATAAAATAAGAAAATAACAACATAAAATGAAAGAATATGTAAAATAATTATACATAAAATTTTTATATACTTATTTACCCTTTAGTTGCTTTGCTTTAAGGTGCTAAAACACCCCAAAAAAATAAATAAAACCATAAACAGAGATCAAATTTTTTGTGAATAAAGCTGTATAACAAGGCTCTGATGTAAATTTTACATAAGATAAATAAAGAGTTAATACGTTTTAGAAGCATTCATCCCTTATTAATTTTAGATATATTTTTATTCATAACTTTTTTATTGCAAAGGTTACAACAAAAGGTTTTTAAAAGAGTTTTAGGTTAAGGTCCTTATACAATTTTGTGGGAGTTATGCAGATTTACGGCACTAGCAGTACAATCTAAATAATGGCTATCATTACTCTCATATGACAATTGTTACTAGTATTTCTTGAGCGTTAGGTCCTTTTTACTTGTGTCACAACCATAGAAAAGATTTGAATAGATAATGTCGAGCAACAAGTTAAGTTATAAAAACTAACAGGTTTATAATATAAGGTATGATTGTTTTAATTGTATATTGCATTTAGGTACAGTTAATTAAGCAATTCTATTAATATGATGAGTGTATTAATGGTTGTGTATATTGCATTTATTTTTCCACATTCACAGATTACATGTTTCTCTACTGATGTATTTTGTAATGTTCAACCTTGTGACAGCTTATTGGAAGGCCCTTTCAATGACTAGTAATTTGGTTCAAATAGAACAAAATTATGATGCAGTTAAGTAAGTCCAAAATCCAAATTTTTTTGGATTCTGGGCTTTTTTTAGACATTTTTGGTTCAATCGATTGCAATCAAAAGGGGAGGCGCACAACTAGATGTGACAGAAATTCTAAATCCAAAATTTCAACATTCTGTGGCTAATCATTTATGAGTTTTGGGAGATGCATATGTGCATACATCATGCCGAAACTAGTCGAAGTACATTAAGGGATGGTCAAAATGCATATTTCCGATGAAATCTAAAAACCAAAATTTTTCTCGATTACAGTACTCTCTTTTATCTGTTTAGCCTCCGGAACTACCGTAAAGTATTACTTCAGAGGGTGAATGAGGATGATGTGTATGAATGTGAATGAAGTGTAGTCTTGTACAATCTCAGATCGAC
>JAAAKQ030256333.1:0-10840 GCA_010016005.3 Zanna intricata | reverse complement strand
GAGAAGGGAGGGGAAGGGGAGAGGGAGGGGGAGAGAGGGGGGGGGGGGAGGGAGAGAGAGAGAGAGAGAGAGAGAGAGAGAGAGAGAGAGGTCCTTATTCTAAATCTGCTTTAGATGATGGTTTATACAAAATTATATACTTAAGAGAATGTAATTTTTTATTTTCTTTTTGTTTTAACATCTATTATAAAGTTTTTGTTCATGTAATTTAAAAAGAGATTAAATATCTTTTGCTATATGTTGTTTGAAGAAGAATTTTTCCAGTTTGTGACTTTTTTGCATTTTACAAATAATTGGGTATTGTCTACACTACCAATGGTGGTCAGTCTGTTAGGTTGAATTTTATTGAAAATGATGGTCCGATATTTTAAATTGATGAATCAGCTAATGTGGCTATTTAATGTTTATTATTATTATTATTATTACACAATTTTATTCTGACTTTTTCACTTTTTATTTGGAGAACAAATACATGTTTTAAAAAATGAAAATAGAAAATAATATAAAACTTTCTGACCAAGATGGAAGCAGTGCTTTGAAGTTACTTTACACGTATACATTTTAAATCAAGATTAATTTCTAATTCATATTCATTAGAAATCTGTTTTTTTTTTAAATAAAGTAATTTAGGAATGATGGCTTTACTGAAAGGTAGATATATTTTGCATAGGTCTTTAGATAACCTTTACACTATTTGCATTTTTATTTATTTTTTATTCAAGATATTATATATGCTTAATTTATACTAAATGTGTTGAGGATTTAATACTATTTCTTTATATTTTCCATCACTAAATGGATCTCTTGTTCAACAGCTATCATTCTATTTATTCTTATAAAACACTGTCAATAATAGAATAAGAAATATCACTAATTTATGGGCGAGTATCACTTTTGTATGGAGTTCCATACGCTGAACTGTCCTGAATGACACTGACTGGGTAGAATCCATGAATAGGATAGCGCATAGGTAAATGTGGAGAGAAGTATGTAGCCAAATAAGGGTTTGTAAGTAGCAAAGTGTTAGTCAAACCAGGATTGGCTGTTGCCAAGGCTGCTAACAGCAACGATGTCAGAATAGGTGTAGGTGCTATAACAGGAGACAAAGCATGTGAAGTTCCTTCTTTTTGCTGATCTTCTTGTGGCTCTGTTACAGTACAAAAGCATTGGCCCAGTATGTAAATTAGCTGAAAAGAAAAAAGTTAATACAATTTGAAAAAAAAAATGTTCTACTAAATATAAAGAAGGTTTATAAATTTATTATTGCTGCTAATGAGAACGTTTAAAAAAAAGTTTTTTAAAGATATATTTTAGTAGAAGAAACACTAAAGAAATTCATTTAATTGTATTATAGATAATTTTTAACATTACTTTGATAATAGTTTAATAATGAGTATGAACAACTATAAACTAAAAGCAAAGTAACAAAAATAATACTGCATTCTTAAAATAATAATTAATATTAGTATTTTCCTCGTTTTAGTTTTTATTGAGAAATTTTTTTTTGACTTCGGTAAAAAATTAATAATGTTTATAAAATCTGTGATGATGTGTAAGTTACAATTCTTTATCACTTTAGTATTGAAGTAAACATCTTAAAAATATTTGAAAAAATTTTTTGTTGAAATTCTATTAGACAGCTAATCGATTCATATATTACTCTGAAAGTCTTTAGGTTTATTGTTGAGCTTTCGTAGATCAACTACATTTCTTATAGTTGTAGTGAGAGTACCTGGGCTGTTATAGTTCTTTATATATATATATATAAATTATAAATCATATTTATATATAACATATATAAACTTTTTATTATATATATATATATATATATATATATAATAAAAAACGATTTTGTTGGACAAAATTGTCTTTCTTGTGTTCTATATAAATATACCAGTATCCAAGGGATCACTATTAATAATTGTTCATGTGGGCTGTAATAAAGAATTCATTAATTTTATTATATAAAAAAAAAATATATATATTTTTTTTGATAAATTCTCAACTTTCTTATTGACTATGAGTCAAATAAGAAAGGGGGTTGTCACAAATCGATGGATTCCGAAAAGTACAACGGATTCCTAAGGTGCTACCTTGATCGGTCATTGTACAGATAACGCATCGTATCACAACGTTCTGCTACAAAAGCAGGCAAATAATAACTCTTTAAAAAGCGATATGATAAAATGTTTAGCCGAACAACTGATTAACTGTTCTGCTATGATGTAGACTGAATTATATGATATTATAAAATAATGCAAAGAAAATAAAAAAAATTTCATAATAGATGAATTTTCAAAAATATGGTCACACAGGTCTACGATTAGCATCTTAACACCTTGACTTCAAGTGAAAGTGAATCAAGTGAAGGGCCAATTAGCTAAAAGAAATACATTCTTTAACATATGAGACCTCCTTAACTTAGCTGAAAAAGAATTTCATAAAGTGTTTGAAGCTGAGTGGAGTATTATGGTCTGCGAGCATGTTGTCAACGTTAAAAAACAATACATTGAAGATGAAAATTTATCTGATGTACACATCAATAATTTTGTGATAAATTTGAATTGAGAATAGGACTCGAGCTATTTAGAATCTACTGATGACACCGACTTCGGAATTTGAGAGCTACAGCAATAAAGTAAGTACGGGTAGAAAAAATAATTATTTAAAGTATTGTAAAATAATAATGTTAGCTGGGTTATTAAATTAATTGTATAATTGCATTGTATATATTTTTGGTTATAAATATCATCTATATTAAACTGACAATGTTTTCAGTCGGCCTAGTACAGCGCCAAATTTTTGCTGAATGCTAGTAGTTTTTTGTGCACACTTACGTGTCAACAGTTCTAAGATAATACTATTACTATTTCACTTTTGTGTTTAATAAATATAGTTCATTAAGATCTGTATTTCATATATGTATATGCATAGTTTTTAAAGGAGATAAAGGAAAAGAAAAGAAAGTATTTATTTATAGAATGTATACATTTTAGTGACCTCGCTTTTATGACCAAGTCATAGATACAAGGTCCTTCATACATCAGTGTACTCTATTCTTTTTTCAATATTTTCTTCTACTGCAAGCATTAAGATAAAGAAAAAAGTGAAGTTAAGAAAGATTTCAAAAAACTTTCTTAACTTCGTTTTAAAAAAGTCGAGGGCCCAGAGAATTTTCGTCAGGTAGCCGAAATCAAAAAACACGTTTTTGTTTTACGCTTGAGGATGCTTCAGTGTTAACATAATCACCTATAGCGGATGGCTTATTGATGTGCATGTAGGCTATTTATACATCATAGGATATAGTTTTAATTGAATTTTAAAAAGTTAAACACCACTTTTTGTTTGAAATAGGTATAAACTCTGCATTTCAGTTAATCGATAGAACGAAAACTTTAGTTTTAACTGATGATATGAATTTAAGTTTTAATAATGTGAGGAAGCAATTAAATTGAACTTCAATGATTTTGTAAAACTAAAGAATGTAGATTGGATTTTTGCAGGCGTAATTAATGGCTTATTAGCAAGTCGTAAACTTATTAAATAAAGAAGAATTTCTTAGGAGTACATTGTCCTACTTAGTGTTTTTAGGCATTTTATTTTTATATCCATAAATATAATTACAAATACTCCAAATTAGATAAAAATATAAAAATAAACATCTGAAATTGTTCAGGATATTAAAAAACAATGTTGATTTTTGTAATTGTATTAGATCTCCAAACAAAAATCTAAGCGATAGAAACTTTTTTTTAAAGATTAACCAATAAGTACACAGTGTATATATAGTTAATTAACTGTACATAGTGTTTTATATTGAATTTCCTTGGACTACTAGTGCGAAAGTTGGATAGTTACAGAGAAAATGGTTTTTGCGCTATATATATCTTAAAGTTTCAGTTTCTATGAAAATATATTATCTTTTAATTTAAATAATAATTTATTAAATTTTGTTCTATACTTTTGAAATTTATTCAAGTGCCATTTTCCTCCAAAATTTTCATTTAGGTAAAAGAATGTCGATTTTAGAGTCAGACGATTTTGCGATCTGTAATATGTTGCATCATGTTCACGAAAATTAATTTTGTTTCCTAATTACGTTAATCTTTATGAATCATGCGTTCGGACAAAGCATTTAGATTCAGTAGTTTTATGCTGAAAATACGTTTTTATACTAAAAAAAGAATTACTGTAATGTTAAGTTTGTAATTTAATATGAAGTTAAATAGCCCAAGATTTACTTGGTTAAAAAATAGATGAGTAATATACTTAAAAGTGAAGTACTTGCCTTTAGAATAATGTCTTTGGAATTATGATCATTTGAATACTCAACAGGATCCTACAGCTTGTTCTCATAAACGTCTTTTGACGGAAGGACAGATCTGTTAAACCAGAACTTACGAGTTAAAGTACCAAAATAGATCACAAGATTTATGTCTATGTAAACGTGCATTTAGTCAGGTTTCCGGCCTACCTAAACATCTGAGGTTGTTTAGTTTGTTTAGGTACATTTAGACAGGTCGCCGGCCTCCGTGGTGCGAGTGGTATTGTCTCGGCCTTTCATCCGGAGGTCCCAGGTTCGAATCCCGGTCAGGCATGGTATCATGGCATTTTTCATACACGCTACAATTCATTCATCTCATATCCTCTGAAGATATACCTAACGGGTGGTCCGGAGGTAAAAAAAAAGAAAAAAAAGTGGCCGGCCTATGGAGTGGTAGAGTGTCTACTGTCTAAGAAGTGGTCGCCTTACACGCTACAAATCATTCATATCCATCCTCTGATGAAATACCTAACGGTGGTCTCGGAAGTTAGAAAAAAAAAAAGAAGGTGTCGCCGGCCTCGGTGGCTCGAGTGGGAGTCTCGGCTTTTCATCCGGAGGTCCCGGGTGCGAATCCCGGTCAGGTATGTAATTTTTACTATGCTAAAAGTCATTCATCTCATTCTCTAATGTAATACGTAACGGTGGTTCCGGAGGTAAAAAAAAAAATTATTTTCGAACCTGTAGTACTTCAAAAATTTGTGCATGATTAAGTTAACCTTTATTCCAAAATAGGTATCCGTGAAAATGTAGATAATATAATAGTTATTGATGATAAGTGTAATTTATTAAAACTGCAAGTAAATTTTCAAAAAAAAATTGTAAGAATCAAATAAATTTCAAAATGTAATATATACAACGAAAATACTATGTATATTTAATGTAATAATTGTAGTGTATTGTAAATTATTTAATATCACAAATACATAAATAAATTGTTTTTTTTCGTTGAAAGAATCAAATAATTTAATATTTTTAGTTTTAAATTAAGTTTTCATTAGTTAAATCTTAGTTTTTGATTTAAAAACAAACTATTTTATATTTATTAGAAGGAAAAATTTATCCCGTAATTGTATTTTCTGCGAAGGTTAGCTGATAAGAGGTTTTTGAGTTTTTTACTATGTAAATTCTATTATGAAAATTTATGTATGTAGTAAAAATTCTCCCACTATAAATCTAAAAAAAATATAAAATAAATTAAGATTGTCAGTAAAATATCCAGAATGTGGTTTTTCATATCTTTGTTTCATTCATAAGTAAAGCTAATAAGCCGTAATATCCTATAGTTTCTTTATAGTACTGTTTGTCTTATTTGTTCGCGTATCATGAGATAATGATCGAACCCATGTTAATAATTAATGCATTTATTAAATATGATTTAAATTTTTTCTATGCTTTATGTTAAAATATTTACAAAAGGTTTTGATTTTTCTTGACGAAAAATAGGTAATTAATAGTTAATAGAAGTAACAATTAAATGTTAATTAAAAAAAATAATTGTATAAAAGAATTTAAAATTAAATAAATTGAGTGTTCTGTGAAATATTTCCGTTAATAAACATCGATTACAATTACTTATTTCGAATATAGATTCATTAATCTAAGTGTTCACTATAGAAATAAATATTTTATATGCATCACTTACCAGAAAAGCTGCAAGTTTCATAGTTACAGAAATACATTGAACTCACAAGTTATACTCGTTAGTAATGAGTTGGTGGGATCGCCAAGCACAGTTTATAATACTCTCTTAAAAGCATTCTTAAGTTCTGATAACTGTTTTGATTATTTACTTTTAAATAACTTTCACTTTATTTTCTAAATCCTAAAAGAGCTGTTATCATTGATTTCTAGCAGTACATAAATAGTTTCGTGAAATTAAATTTTAATTTATCTAAATAACAATACCCTTTCTAGTTATTAGCATCATTGTTCACTTCGGAGTGTTATTGAAGCTGTAACGTTCTAGGCAATTACGATGAGGGAACTGGTACAAAATTAAATACAACCTTACTTAACTGAATTTTAACAAAAATTATAAATGAATTTAATCTTATTTGTAAAATTAATCCCATAGAAACTAATCTGATGTATAGCTTCAATAACACAAAAAGGGAATATTTACTAGATTCTTAGGTTTTCCGAGTTAATAGTAAATTTTAATTTGATTATGAACAGATAAAAGTCTAAAAAAAACAGTAATGCCTAAAAATATTCAAAGTTATATCGATGATATTCTTAGAAATTGAGAAATGTAGGTAGTGAAAAAAAGCCAGAAACACGTTATTTATGCAATCAATTTATTTTTGTGTCAGTAAAGTGATATATATGTCAATAATGTGGCGTAATTCATTTCTGAATCTTAAATATTGTTCTGAATCTCGAGTGAGAGAGTTATGTTGGTTGTGAATTAAAGCGGAAAATTCGCTTTTCTAGTCTTTTGAACCAGAGAATAATAAAGAGAAATTTGCTTTACAATAAATTCATATCTATCATCTTAAAATATGCTTTTGTCAATTTTGTAATATCTATTTTAGTTTGAAAACATCTAAAGAACATATTCCTTTTTTTATAAAATTTTATACATTCTAACTGAAAGTATAAAAAATAATGGGGAACTAAATTTTATCTTACTTTAATCAGTAGAAACTATTATTCGTTATATTTACGTTACTTAGAAATTTATTTTTGGTTCAAGTAAAATTTTCTTAAAAGTTGTTGAACTTTGCAAAAATATTTCTCGAGACTTTTCAAGAATTAAAAATGCACTATTCCATTAAAATCGAAAAAAACAGAGAACATCACTTTGAAATTGGATCGAGACTGACGTGATTTCTGGGGGGTTGGAGATCCTTTGGCAATCCATTGTGATGACTGAACTTTTGTTTCAATGTCTTAGCCGTAAACCTGGCTTTTGTCTCCCGTTATGATCATTGCAGAATGACCACACGTCACTAAACAACTACACTGGCGTTAATTAAAAATATTTGGTTATTTTCTGAAGAGACCTCGTATCTTATTTATTATATTATTATAAATAATAGTTATTAATGTCTATGAGACATCGATTACATTATTTTATAATGGTATAATATTTACTGTACTGTATAATATTTTAATTATATACAATTTATAAGCATTTAAAAAGGCAAACCGGTGTAAAAGTAAAGTATCTGATCTCTTTATATAATGATTGTTTTGTTTAGTTCTCTCTCAAGTCACAGTTGACTTAAAAATAAAATAAAAGTGTTCGTTAAAACAGGTATACAGCAACAGACCTTAGAACTGAGTAATTATCTGCTAAATCATACAGTTTTAAAGTGCAAATCTAGAGTTTTTACGACTATTATGAGATTACGGGTCCATTTTTTGTCTACATTAGTCAGCGGCTGCTTGCAGGGTGTGCGATTCCTTTATTATAATGATAATAATCCATTGTCCCTGCCAGATCAAGTTTAATATAAGTTATACATATTCTTAGATATTAGAGAAATACACTGAATTAAAACATTTTTGAACATTTAGTAAAAATTTAAGTTTTTCACATTATTCTTGTTTTTATATTTGGTTTGGATGTGTGAGTATGAATTTTGGTTAAAGAAATAAAAACATTTTTATTAAACATATAATCTAAAAGGTTTTAAATATTTAATGACATTGCTCGATAAAGTTGGGTATTTGTACAAGAAATTACTGTGATGGAGAAAATTATTGTTTTCAGATTTCAACGGAAATGAAAATTTTTGTTTTCAGATTTCAACGGAAATATCCACTTTGACCATCCCAGAATCCATTTTGATTAGTTTCGGCGTGATGTCTGTACGTACGTATCTATCGCATAACTCAAAAATAATTAGACTAAAATGTTGAAATTTTGGATTCAGAATTGTTGTAACATCTAGCTGCGCATCTCTCTTTTTGATTGACATCGACTGATCCAGAAATGTCCAAAAAATCCAAAATCCAATTTTTTTTTTTGGTTTTTGGACTTTTTCTTAACTGTATAATAAGCCATTATTGAGTCCCTCAATAAGGACTATAAAATTAAAATAATAATTAATTAATGAAATATATGGATCATAGAAGGGTACACATCGGTTCGAATTAGAATTCATCTCCTTTTTTTAATTCTAATTCTTTTTAAATTATATGTATTTTAATTTAAATATATTGATTTATTTTCTATAGAAACGCAAAATCAATATCTCTTAGAATAAATATTATTTAGATCTGTATAATCAGTATCAATAGATATCTTAGACACTTATTTTTCGTTTGAATAAGGAAAGTTGCTCTAGAATGAATAGAATGTTTCTTTGCGCCACAATGAGATGCTGCTCAGTTCATTGCACAAAACTGAAAGAAACGCACTTTCGAACCGTCACTCCGCACATGTATGAAAGGAATGGCTTTCCGATTGTGTATTGGAATACACAATCTAAATTGTCTCTCTAAAACTAATTAATAAATTATCTCAATCTCTCTTTATCTTTTTAGCCTCCGGAACTACCGTAAGGTATTACTTCAGATGATGAATGAGGATGATGTGAATGAATGTAAATGAAGTGCAGTCTTCAAAAAAACTGGGGTAATTTTTATAATTCGACACTATCAATTTTTAAAAACGAATAAATTTCAGCTTCTATGTCCCATAGTTTAAAGTTTCTTGCGCTTCCAGTTCTGACGATTTTAAATAGAATTGTAAAGTAAACAAAAGTTCAGAAATGTTTTCTATTTACCAGAGTAACACTGCTGTTTATTTTTTCTGAGGTCTAAATATTAATTTTTTTTTTTTTTTTTTTAGTAGTTCCATTTTTACAGCTAGTGAAAAGTCAAAGATGTCAGTCAAGCCTGGGCCTTCCTTGCTCTCACAGTTTGCCCCAACAAAAAAAAGTCCCAGTTTCTCAATGTTAGGATAAAATTAATGCTTGAGAAAATTATAATTGTTTAAATCTACATGTATAAAATAAATCTTTTATAAACATGAAAACTTTATGATCAAAATTTTATTTATATTAATTCATTCACTTTATTACATTATAATAAACATGTTTTCAACATATCGGAAAAATTGAAAATGAATTTTCAGTTATTGGTTTAAGGCCGTTGAAGTTCAAATAAAAAATATTATTTTAAATTTAAATGATGGATCTTCATACGAAAGTGATAGTAATGAAGATGAAAATAGTGACTATTTAAAACTAGTTAATCTATTAATATTAACCTACAGCACGACCTCCAATGACAGGCAATATTTCATTCTCAATATAAGTTCCACTTTTTAAAATATTTTTATGGAACCTTACTTTTAAAGTTGTTGGACTTCAGGTTACTATTAATCATTTAGGTCAGTAATAATTGCATTTCCTGTTATTGATTAATTAAAATGAATCTAATTTTATTTTGTAGAATGTTATGAGAAATTACTCGAACATTTACATTATTAAGCGATTAGTGGGTATTACATTCTGAATCTATGTGTACAGTTAATGGAGACTGTGCTCCAATTTAGGTCGGATACCTGTACATAACTAAAAGATGGCTTGAAGGTTGGAGGATGAAGATTAAGCCGAGAAAACTTGTTTATGCTATATTCACCCTGTACCATCATTAATGTGTAAATAATAAACAACAATCACCATTAATTACCAATTATTTGTACAATTAATCACAATTATTTGTTAATAATAGACAAGATATTACTGTTAGTTACTTCAAGCTCCTTTTGCATCGACGGCTTAAATTGAACATCATGTTAAAACGAGACGGCTTATTCTTCAATCTTGAATTAAAAGAATCTTGAATTCATGAATACATGAATCAGCTTTACAGATTTACTTATTAAAAATCATCCCCTCATTTAAAATAAAAATGATTACCCTTTTTAGGCTGCTTTGCCTATATTCTGATTTTTGGTTGTCAAAAAAAAAAGAAGAAATTTAAATCATCTCCAAACCTTCCAGTGGTATCAAAAATTCTCTATTTTATGCATCTAATCATGCATTATATTACTATTTTAAAATTAATTTAGTAAATGGAACTATAAAAAATTATGCTAGTTTTTTCCTTCAAATTACGTTTGATAAGAATCTAAATAGATCAGATGACAGGTGAATCCACCGGATTTTATAAGAAAGTTGAAAGTAATATTGAATAGTGATCTTTCTATCTAATGATCATTTAAAAGACCTTGCATTTTTAAATCCTTTTTTTTATAGTCATTTTATTTAATGTAACATTTGACATAATTTAACTGCAACTATTTCTTTAAAAATGTCATCCATATACAGTTAGCAATAATGTTTTTAATTAACTAATATTATTTTCAATTGTAGTAAATGATGGGTTTTATTTCATATAATCAAAAAGTTCGCTAGAACTTCTTCGGTAAGGAGAACCGAAGAAGTACTTAGCGAACATAATTATCTGATTATATGACGAACATAACCTTCAAAATGAGAATCGCGAGAAGAACTTAACAAATAAAAACTTTAAAACAGTTGTTTTTATTTTGAAAAA
>JAAAKQ030256310.1:0-27949 GCA_010016005.3 Zanna intricata | reverse complement strand
TAGCCGTAACTCGCTAACAAAACGTTTTCAGGCATATGTTTATTGGAAACGTTTTTCTTATTTTTAGATATAGAATCTGTTTCCGAGAGATTGCCGTGCAGTTTTGATACACCCTGTATATTATTTACATATTTAAAATAGCTAAGTGTTATATTGTAATCAGTGGATTACGTACAAAATATTTTATTCATACGCAAAGAGAATAACCAACAAAAATACTTACTTGAAAAATTTTGAAGTACAATCTGTTAATTGCTATTAATCTTTTTTCCATTGATTGACATAATTTAATGAAAACTAAATTATTTCGCGTTTTATAAACGAGATCTAAAATATTGATATATAAAAATCTAAATTATAAAATATACTTAAACATCAGTGTAAAATATAAAATATTTAATCATGCTTCTAAATCTTTCTGTTTATTAATCCTTTGAACTAACAGTGGTATTAAAAATGTCATACGTTTAAGATTCGCTGTTTCTAAATCTTGCGATTTTTTATTTAGATTATAATAATTTTATAGTTAGAAAGAAATCTGTTGATTTAACAATAAATTATTTTATTATTTCTGTTTTTCTTTAATTAATAAAATAATCTCTCCTATAATATAGTGATCTTCATTAATGTAGGTATTTAAGATGAAAATTTGAAAAAGGATTAATTTAGGTAATCTTATATATTTATAAAAATAAATTTTATTTTTAACTTTTTTTTTATACGTAAATGTATAAAATTTGTTAAATTAAACATACAGTCTTGTCTGTGTGAATTTTTTAAAGTTTTTAATAGATAAAAAATAAATAAATTTTGCTCCATCAATTCAGTAATCCTGTATGAGATAAATTATATATTTTTTACTTTTTATACACTTTTATTTCATAAATTATTTTTGTTTTCTTTTATCAGTAATTAGTTTTTATTTAATCATTTCAGAAGTTACTATGCTAAATTTACGTATTGTTGTTAAGTTTTCAAATTGTTTTTTCTTTTTATTTTTGAGAAAAAATAGATCTTATTTAATTCGGCTGGTCCCTATATGAATTACATAGCGTATGATTTATTATTATTATTTGAAATATAAAATATTTTCGAGAAATTTATTCTTCTGTTTTTATTTTATAATTTTTTATCTTCTTTTTCTTTTTAAATATAGTCGCATCAACAATTAAATTCATTAGCAATTTATCAATATCTGTATGAATGTACCGGTGAACGTTTAGTGTTTAACAAACTCAGGCCGATCATTCTCGAGATGTGTGGTTAATTGAAATCCAACCACTAAAGGATATTGGTACCCGCGATTTAGTATCCAGATCCGGATAAAATCAACTACCCTTATTAGGAATTGTATCTTAAACTCCCAACTTTGAAATCAGCTGATTTACGACGACAAGTTTTACCACTAGACCAACTCAATTGAGTTGTTACAAAAATTGGTTTTTCTACCTTCTAAATAAAACAATTTTAATTTTTTTTTTCGATTTTTCGATTTTAAAATACTAGTTAAGATTTATTATATGAAAATTACTTCCTTGATAAAATTACGTAAAAACAAGAAGTATAGATAAATATTGAAATAGATTATTATTTGCTCTATTTTGATTTTATCGTGTTTAAAAGAATGTTTTGAATCAAAACATAGGACGGCTCTGATTATGTAATAGAAAATTGTAATATAATAAACAAATATGTGGTTTATGAATGAATTTATAGTTTTTAAATAAAAATAGCTTAAGAGAAAAACTAATGATAATAATCATAATGATACATTTCCATCTGACGTGGAAGCAACATCTACGGTTCCAGAGGCGGACTATACCATACCGGTTTAGTCTACTAACATTCTTTTAACATAATATATCAACTGTAACATATTAGAATTATTTTTACTGGGAAATATTTTTTTAAATCCGCTTCAGAAATGATTTTCCGATCCGATCCCACAAAAAATGTGTTAAATGGGAATAGTTTTTTACAGATAATATTGCCCCCCAAAAACACACAAAAATATTATTTTCGTTTTATTTATTTTATATATAAATATATATTATACTACCATCTAGTTTTTCTACAATTAAGAAAGTAAAAGTTTAGTGATTTTTTTGTTTAAATTATCACAAGTTTTTTTATGGAGAAGATCGTTATAATGAGAAATCCTCTACCAGGATCTGCTAATTCTTAATCCGTAATGCATAACAAAATACTAACTGTTCAGTCAACTTTGTTGATCAGTATATATCCTGGTTAATTAAAAAAATATATACCGAATTAAGAGAGAGATACAGTAGTTTTTTTTATTTTTTTTGGGGGGGGGAGACTTGGTTTTAAATTTTAAAATGGCCAACTGAATATGTTAAACTGAAATAGTATTGTTTGAATTCTTGGTGTTTAGAAGTTTCAGTTAATTTTGTTTTAATAATTAACTAAATAATTAAACGTAATTAATTACAAACTAATGTGAGGTAATTCATTAGATTTGTAAGAATTGTAGAAAATTTAATTTAATTTCAACCATAATAATTTCGTGTTTGAATTTACAAAGTTATTAATTTATAATATAATCAAATATTCATATAAACAGTTAGACAATTTACTTGTTCCATTAAACTTGTAGAAAATTACGTTGGCCATTGTGTTTGTACGTAACCGTGTATGTATCTAAGTCTGACGTATGAAATTCTGCTATGGATGGGCTTGCGAATACAGAAGGTCACCGTACAGTATATATGCAAGGGGCTCCCTACAGCCTTAGGGTACACTTTGTGAGGAATTAACTGAGATAACCCCTTGTATTATTTAGCTGAAGGCTACAAATAGTTATATCCCCAACCTTGAAGCATAATATAATGTACAATATGAAACAACAATCTGCCGCTCACGCTATTCTATTAAATAATATTTCTCGTATAAAATGAAACGAAATTTTTGTTCAGCTGAATGTATAAAGTGTTTTAGATAAAATTCCTTGTTAATAACAGTTGCATATAATCTGTAAATATTACATAGAATTTAATAAACAATGTTATTATAGATATAATAATACAGCATTCAAAGTAATAAAAAATGAAACGTTTCAGCCTTTTTTACTTTATTTTTACTCTAGAAAAAAACTACAAATTTGAAAGATAAAAGAATATATAAAAAGCACACTATTACAAGTACTAATCCTTTATATAAATATAACTTAAGTTATAAATTCAAGAGATTATTTTAACAAGAAAGATTTAATTAATAATCTGTTGATGTAATAATATTTTGCATATATAAATTTAATTAAAACACAAAGAATAGTTGGAAATACCATAATACAATTTTATTTTAAATATTTCATTTTTTACGGGAAAAACTCTTTCTAGCTATGCAGAACCTAGACAATCTTTTGACGTAAGTGACTGATATAACCATCTAACTGAGGAAAGATTCGTATCCATTCCTTTAAAATTTTAGATCTAATTTGTTAATTACTTTTTTTTTCAATAGTTTTATATAAAACTTTATCTTTTTTTATTGACTTTTCTGCAAGAACCAAAAATTGTATCGATATAAAACCTATTAAAATAATATTTCTTATTTTAAATTGAAAAATTATAAAACCGTTTTTTTATTAAGTTTATACAAATTTTTAACTCATCAATAAATCCATTAAAATTAAAATAGTTGGTATTAATTGTTTGCAAGAAATTTAGTTTTATTTTTTTTTTAAACGCTAAAATATGTACGTAATAAAAGTACTTGTGTAAAAATGAATACGGGCCAAAACAACTTTTTTTGTATCTTAAATTATTATCGGCTTTGTAGATTAAAAACCATAAGGAAATTTTATTACACTAATTAAGATATAAAGGAGTTTTCCTTAAGACATCTTAATTACATTATAGAAATCAAAAGTAAATATTGATAAATAACATGGTATCATAAACTCTGATAAAGTCCAGCCAGTAGTAAGGAACTACAAATCATGATAATGATCCAACTTTTAAAAATGTTTTTCCTCTATCATGCAGTAATATACATATTTGATTACGGATGATTTTTAAAGAAGTTGATAATCAATCTTATGACTTTACAACTGACTGATGCTCAAAGGAGGTTAAATGTCAAAGTTAACAGCTACAATCTTTAACAGATTAAATTAAGTTTCCATTGAAAGTTGGGATCAGAGTTCTACAGAACCTATCCATTTATTACCAAATCAGTTACTAATTCCTACTGAATAATAATTTTAATATTTGTGAATATATCAAATATTTCATTACTGAGTATGATCTGTTTATTATTGAATATTAATAAATCTGCATAAAATGACTTTTAAAACTCACTTCTTGATTTATTTCTTTTTTTTTCTTTTTAACCAAAGGTTAAAAAGAAGTTAGGTATATCTTTAGAGGACGAGATTAACGATTTCTAGCATTTGTGAAAATACTATGCTTGACCGGGATTCAAACTCGGGACCTTCGGATAAAAGGCCGATATACTTAAAAGAAAAATATGAATTACTTGATAAGGACAAATATATATATATATATATATATATATATACATATATCTAGTGTTTTCTCTGAGTCTGTTATCATTTCAAGCAAAAATTATTTGAGATAAATTTTCCATGAACATACAAAAAGTGTCACCGTTTCAAAGTGATTGTCGTTTTAATAATTAGAATAAAGTCCGACTATGTTCCTTGTCGATATTCAACTTTATTATGGTCAAACCATTGATCAAATCGAATTTGGAGACAACTTGCAATACTTAAAATTAAACTTTGTAAAAACAGTCTTTTTTTTCGATATTTTTTCGATTATCGGGAAAAGTAGCTTTAAATATGTGACGGTGTAAGGTGCGTCGGCTTAACCAATACAACCACTGCCTCTGTTACTGTGTATGTTATGCGACACGCCGCAACTAGTTCCAGTTACTTGGCTAAAAAAGATAAAAATAAAAACATGAGAAACGATGTATCATCACCTCCTCGGAGTGATTGTCGAGTAATGCTATAAACGGTGCAAAATACACTTCTAACCGTACAAAGAACGGGTAACCAGCTATTTTTAAGATAGAGCCATCTATTCTGAAATCCAGATAATTCTAACAATTGAGTCTGTGCTGGCTAATGTGATACCCGTCTTTTTTTTCTTTTCTACTGTTTAGCCTCAGAACTACCGTAAGGTATTACTTAAGAGGATGAATGAGGATGATATGTATGAATGTGAATGAAGTGTAGTCTTGTACAATCTCAGGTACAAGATCCTCAGGTACATGTGGTACCCGAAGAAAATACAGTGCACTGTTACTTTTTATAAAACGCAGAGTCTTTAATTGTAATTTATCAGTGTTATTATCACAAACATTAGAATAATGAACTCAGTGAAGATCCAGAAAGTCATTGTCACTTGCTGGAAAGGGCTATAGGAACGAGCCCTAATCAACTAGTTAGAAATAGATTTTTTTGAAACCACTGATGTTTTTCTTTCTTATTTTGTTAACAGAAGTGTTTGTTTCATCAGAATGTTGTTTATAATTAGATTACAAATAAAACATTAAAATATTACAAATGTAGAGAGATGTAACTCAATCATTGGAACAAATTTATCATTCTACTGAAATTGTACGTTTTATAGATAATCAAATAATTGGATGTGTTTTCTTAATTTAAATATAATTGAAAATATTGATTATTACTTTTTGGAAAAGTTAAATGTTGCTTCCTTATGTAAATAATCACATTCAGATTTGCCTTGTTTAACTAAACTGATTTTTGTTTAAAAAGGGAATATAAATTTTATTGATTTACATTAACATACTGATTTAAAAGATATCAGAAATTATTAATGAAATAAAATTTTATGTACTTTCATTAAAAAAAAAAAAAAAAAACAATATGTGTATGTAATTTAATAGGCATACAAGGAAGTCATGTGGTGACCACATCAGATATTTTGTTATTCTGTTTGTCTTTATTTAGCGAATTTTTTTTCTTTATGTTCTATTTTATATACCTCTGTTTTGTTTTGATTAATATACTCGTATTATAGATATAGTTTAATTTCTATTAATTATTTTATTTTTATTAATAAGAGTAGCGGACCTCTCTACAAAAGTTCTTACGATAAAAGATTAGAGGCATTAATTAATAAGAATAAACATTTAATAAAATATTCTACGTCTAGGATGTAAGGATGGAATTTTTAAAATTATTTAACTATATATATATATATATATATATGTGAGTATATACTCACATATATATATATATACACACACACAGTAGTAGTTGACATTTGTTATTAAATATTACTCGTATCATGGTTATTAAATTCTCATTACTTAGATAAATATTATCGAATTCCGAGTAAAATGTTTAATTAAAAAACAAATTGTTATACTGATGGTATGAAATGTTATATATTTTAAGTTAATAAAATGGATTATAAATAAATTAAGTTAAATTTTAAAAAGAAAAATAAGTTATAATTTTTAATATTAAAAAAAAAACCTATAAAAATCGTTAAGTTTGTAGTAAAGTAAAAAGATAAATTAATAAAAGAATAAATATGGTTGGCTATCCTCTGGTTGTTGAGGAGATAGTCCTGCTCTGAGGGTTAATAGTAGCGTTGGTAATATTAGCTTTGATAGTATATCTGTGAAATGAACGTTTTTGATGATAACAATAAAACAAATAAAATAATTATATAAATGTCTGTGTCGACCGAAGACATTTTAGGCTGGAATCGTCCTAATAGCCGCTTTTGAAATCCGACAGAAATCAGAAATAATGATAGTCGTACAGGAGGTGAACATTCCTTGGATGGCTTCTGATATCCTTGCTGGTTTCTATTCCTAGTGACCACAGTTGTGTGGCTGACGAAGGTAAAAATGCCAACTCCTGTTTCTTTTTTAGTTCATTCTTCAACTTTATTTACTTCTGGAATATATTTAATTATTTTATCTATTTATAATTTTTTTTTTTTTTTTGTAATACTTATTATTTAATAATTCTTTCTTTAATTACTCTAATGTTTTCTGGTTTTTCAGCTTGTGTAGAAAATGATTTGAGGAATTGTGACTTTTCTACTTTGAAACAACTGGGATTTATGTTTTTTGTGCTTTCTTTTCGCTCATTAATTTTTTGCTTTCTAAAATTTTTAATCCATTCTATTTTTAAGCCTCATCTATTTTTGTGTTCTGGATTTTTCATTCACTGTTTTTTTTTTGTAATCAAGATATTGAGGTATGAATGAGTTTTGAGTCAGTAGTCAAGAGACAGTGTTTTTTCCCAGGTAATCACCGGCGAGACTTAAACGAGTATACATATTATTATAGTATAGAATGTTCTAGAAAAAATAATAAATTTATAACATAGGACATTATGAAACAACTTTAAGCATGAATATTTCCTAAAAACTGTATTCCGAATTATTTTTACATTCTGTTTCTTTATTAATTAATAATATTAATCATGTTAGGATGAATATTAGTTATTAAAAAAAATAAAAAATAGCAATAGCTTTGATTTTATTTAGCTTTGATGCATCAGTGCAGCAAAAGCCTTATACAGATCAATAAATTTTTTTTTTAGTTTTAGTTTTTTTATTTCATAATAACAACTAAACAAAAATAGAAATTTCAGAAGGTAATTGAGTATGCATGTACTTCACATATGTTTGTGAAATATTAAGTGTAAAAAATGATTAAAATATAATTTAAAGAAGCTAAAAAAAAAATTTAATGTTTTAAGTAAATAAAAAATGAGAAAAATAAAAGTAAACATAAGAATTTCCTTTGCTAAGCGTAGATTAGATTTAAAGGGATGTCTCACGAAGAAATATTTAAGGACTTATTCCCCCGGCATAAAAAGTAAGTACCATGATGACATTAGAGTAAATGATAGCAAAATAAAATAAAAAAATAAACATGGGATTTTATGCTTAGTTTAAGCACAAATTTTCTTTTTGTATCTTCTCTATAAGAAATTAGTACTAGCTGCTGCTTAGTATTTAGTCCTTGATTAATTATTTTATTTAGTAAAATTTAATAATTGAGTCTACATTGATGAGTAACTTAATTTGCTGGCATAAATTGATATATATTCGTTGTTTTATTGTGGAATTATTTTTAAAAATGTTAAATGTTTAATAATTTCTTTTATTAAGATGCATTTTTTGCTTAAAAAAAAAATTGTAATTTTGTAAGGTACACAAGCTTAAGTGTCGTCTGTTTCTTTTAGTTAAAAAAAAAAAAAAAAACTTAATTGAGCCGGTTGATTCAGTTTTCTTTCTTTTCTTTTTTATATAAACATAAAAACTTTTATATTAATACATTTACATTTATATTAAAACTTTATATTTAATCCATTAAATATTGTATAGCCATATTATATCATGCTGGTCAAGCGTAATCGAAGAATCCGGTTTTCTAATTTCAAAGTAAAAAACAACTTGATAAAAGGAGATGTTTCCTTATTTATCTACTGAATCAAATAATAAAATTATTATATTAAAACTTTCATTTGTAAATCATTATTAGTAAACAGAAAAATAACATTATTTAGTTTATGAAAAAGAAAAATTATATTCCAATTAAAATAACAAAATGAGAAGTTAATAATAATATAAAACAAAACTTCGTTGGTCCTCTCCATGGAAAGTCAATAATCCCGTTTCAATATAAATATATTAAAAAAACACGCTAGTTTTATATTAGAGTACTTGTTTGTATTTTGAATTTTGAAGATATAATAAATGCGTCATTATAGTTGGACACGACATTATATTTTATAGTAAAATAAAAGTGTAGAATTTTTCTTAGTGGAATAACATTTCACGATGTTACTACGACAAAGTAAGCTGCTCTCTCTCTTTATACGTATATATATGCCTTTATTAATAATGATATGTTGTGCATACTTTTATCTAACAATATATCATAATTTCATCTGACGATGAATTTGCAGATGTAGGGAATATAACCCATACCAAACACGCAAGACATTTTACCACGGATTTTCAAGTGTTTTACGAGTATGTGCATGCATGTTTACATAAATAAAACACGCACACGGGCACACATACATGTATATAATATAATCTACAAATTCTTAAAATACAATGTAGTTCATGTTGCTGAAAAATTACTGTACAATCTTTGAACTATACAACTCATGAATAATAATTGTCAACTCTGTAAGGCGTTTTCAATGAATATTCAAATTACCACTATAGAATTATGTTTAATGTACTACATAAATGAAACCAAATGAAGAAACATGTTACTTTAATTAATATATAGTTGACCTACAACCTCATACTCGGATCCATATTATTACTTTGTGTGTACAATATAAAAATTACATTTTTAAAAACTAAGTTACTCTAAATTTAACGCCTTCTATTATCGGTAAATAATATGAATAAAGTTTCTTTAAATATTATTCAGTACTCGATAAATTATTTCGTTAGAAAATAGAGATTTACTGGCGATTGTACTTTGTTCTCAATGAAATAGCTAGTTTAATTGTTGCTATGATTGCTGAAGTGTATAGTTCATTAAAGTTTCCTATTTTCTTTTAAAATTACTTAACAAATTATTAATAATCTCTTTGTTAATAAGTTATGTGTTACAACTTGATCATCTCAATGGGAATCTGTTATTACTTCTATCTTTAGGTCGATTCACTTTGTATCTTAGTTAATGCTGAAAAAATAAATATATATATATGAGGTAATTTTTTTTTCTAATTCTAATCTCTATGTTGCAATTTTTTAAACTTATGAATTAAAAACAATCCCATAGTCCAATAATGATCATTAATAATCATTTTCATATGATATGTGTATAACATGATTCAAGTATAAATCAATCGGATGTCATACATCAAGACATAGGCCAATTGTTGATGAGATGGTACATTGAATTTCAACTATCAAAATACATCAGTATCTACTGTCAAATATGCAAATTCGTATAAATCTAACTTACTTTACAAAGATTTGAATCTTGGAACTTCGAAAATCTGTGGTTAAATAGCTTATTTGCGATGGTAATTTTACCGCTAGACGAACGCAGTTGGTTTTAACAAATTTACCTTGGTATTTTCTTGATATGTAAATTTTTCGGTTGGAAGAATAGAAAAAAAGTATAAGAGTAATTCCAAAAAAACAAGTAAATAAAAATAAATTATTTCGAATTATTTGAAAAATTAAAAGTAGTCAGTCATATTTAACACTTGTGGTAAGTATTCTAATATTAATTTTTCTTGAAATTACTATAACAGGTCAAAACTTACTCAGATAACTGTACTTAATATTATATAATATAATAATTATCATATGATAAAATATAAACCAAAAGATATTCAATACAGATAAAAAAAAATTATTAAATATGTTTTCCAGAAAGTGATAAAATATTTAAGTAACTAAAAGATAAAAAAAAGAGTATTTTATTTTTAGTTTATTTTTATTTTACTTATTTGCTAAATGTACATCTACTTTTTTCTAAGTTGTCTACGTTTTTATATCTATCTAAGTGCAATAAGTTTCGCTATTTAAGCTTTCACATTGATAGATTATTTACTTTAATAGCTAAACTGCCACGAAACGAACACATTTATTCTTAGCCAGTTTAAGATTAGACATACAAATAACATGTAAAAGAACGTTGAAGTTAATTTTTCAAAATAAACTCTAAACTTAGTATTTCAAAAAACAACTTTACGTGTATTCTGGAATAAATTCGATTTTTAAGAAAAAAAATTCGATTTAATTAGTTTAGTTTAGTTTTTCTTTTTATTTTAATTTTTAAGTAGCGCAATTATTTTTCTGAATGTCTTACTCAGGAATTGAATTCACATTTTTAAAGGACTGAAAACAATTTTTAAGATGGTTTAATGATTACTTTTGGTAAATATTTACCAATATATATTTAGTAATATTTAAATTACTATAAAATTAGGTTTCTCTTATTATTTTTTATTTTGATCTGGAATGAATATTTTTACTATCGGCTTAAAGAATTAGAAGCAGTAAATAGATTTTATGATAGTAATCAAGTTACTGAGGAGTTTTCCTTGAAACACCTTAATTACAAACTTGACATCAAAAGAGACAAAGGTCGCTGCATAAATACTGATAAAGACCTGCCAGTAATGAACTAGAAATCATAGTAATATGTGCATTACTAGGAGTAAAACTATAACATAAAAAAAATAATAAAACATAGAAATAAATAACATTAGAAACATAAATGATCATAAACACTCTACTTAAGAAAAATACTCTTCCTGAGAGTCACTTAATAGTGAACTTAATAGTGACTCTCAGGAAGTAGGTGGTAAAATTGGCTATATTTAAAAAAAAAATTGTTCATCTTCGATCCTCAGGGATCGAAGATGAACCCGCATTAATTGCACCATCTAATAACAATGATCTTCACCATTTAATAACAATTTAACAGCCAAATAGTTTTCATGATTTAAGTCTTATTTTGTACTTATTTGCATGATCAACTTCCTCTCAAACTCCCAGTAATCCTAAATACTCGTGAATTTCTTTGTCGCCATGGGGTCCGTGTAATGGATCTCACAAATTTATTCTGCAAACGCTGAATAATCACTGTAATTATGTTATTAACCCAAAGTTGGATTCGGATGTTAAAACCAGTTTTAGAATCTCATTGTAAAGGTGTAGTTTGTTAGATAGGAATAATTGCGATTTCCTGTCGAATAACCAGAATAGCTCCTTTAATTTAATATCTAGTTGTTTTCCTTTTCCTTTATGTTAATCTTCAATGTTAGACGACCATCTAGATGAGTACATAAATACCGTAAACTTTCAGCTGACGGGATGTAATCTCCATCTAATTGGATTCCTGAACAGGAATCCATTTAGATCGTTAACTTAACATCAGAAACGTCATGTGAGTCGATTTTGCTTTATTGACTTTTCAATTTTCCACTTCTTCAATCACTCAGCTAGAAGATCTAACCCAGACTGCAGCTTAATTGTGGCTTGAGGTAGATCAACGGTAGCCATGATTGCCATGTCGTCAGCGTACGATACCATATGGTAATGTCTGACTGGAAGGTCCATAATGAAGATTAAGTAGAGTATAGGCCCCAGCACTTAGCCCTGAGGAACACGTGAATATCAAAGAATGCAGATAACATCTCCTTGCAATTAATCTAGGAGAATTTTTTCTTGTTTTTTCTGGGAGGGGAGGGGCAGGGACGAAAAACGCAGAAACGTTATTATCGCCTGGATTAAATAAAAAAAGTCTAATAAACAAATTTTAAAGCAGACTAAAATCTAAAACTGAATTGAAATTAAATCATTCACATTCATACATATCATCCTTACTCATCCTCTGAAGGAGGTTAAACAGAAAAGAAAATTGAAATTAAAAATAACAAATAAATAAAATAAAAACTTAAGAAATCTAAAAAAAAAATCTTAAAATCTTAAAATTAGTGAAATCTTAAATTTCACTAATAACTTACGACTAATATCACATAGAAAAGTAAAAAGCTAAAAACTACCACTAGATTAAAATTAAAATAATACCTAAAACCTAAAATTAATTACACAAATAAAATATCACTAAAACTTAAAAATAATGTCACAGAAATCTTACAACTATTATCACTGTCACAATCTTGAAAGTAAAAAAAAAATTTTTTTCTAAATGTAAAACTAAATAAAATATAAAATATTCAACAGAATCCATGAGAGGTGTAAAGGGCCCATCTGGGAGAAGGGTCCATTCAAGTAACTACGCAGAATTAAATAAAAAGGTTATTGTAGATTTGTTTTTAGTTTGGATAGCACATCAGGCGCCATATCTTATCGAATTCTTTTTGAATATGTATAAAGACAGCCGAAAATGTACAAAATGATTATAAGATAAACTTATGTTTTTAAATCAGAACTTATCCATATTTAAAAACCTGCAACACCCATTTTAATAACGATATTTGCTCTATAATTTAACAGTTTTTTGAAATAATAGAATTAATGTTTTATTAATTTTTTACTTTTTTTAAGAGATTTCCTAATCGTAAAAATTAAAATAATTTTTTTTTTTTTAATATTTTGAAGCAGTATACAACAATTTGACATTTTTCTCCATATTTAACTAATTATTCGCATGCATAGTTTATAATCGAGCGTTTTTATTCCATAAAAAAGGGATTTATATTATTATTAATAAAAACTGTCTTAATTACATATATTTTTGAATCCAGCAAACTGAAAGTTATTTCCCATGAGATAAGTATTCAACATAGGTATGTTTTTGTAATGTTAAATAAAAACGTTTTTCGTTTGCACCATATTTTCTTGCCTGCGTTGTGTGTTTATATGAACAAAGAAGTGTTTTTCCTGAATATAAAATATGTTGTCCGCGAAGCAGGGGTAAATAAAATTAACTGAGAATGAAAGCAGAAATAAAATAAAATAAAATATAAGAAAGATAATTGGAAAAGTGTGCTCTATTTGTCTTTCTCAGTCAGGGTTGGATGACTAATGAAAATGTTGGTGCTAATTACGGAAAAGACCATGGTATGGCAGACTAAAGTTTCCCCTCCTTCCAGAATCCTCGTTTGCCGGCTCTGACTTCTCTCTTGCTTTTTACTACTTTCTCACCATCTCATTTTATTCTGCATCATACTCTCTTATTCTCTCATAACTCTCTCTCATTCTCTCTTTCTCTCTCTCAAATTTTAACAAGGAGGATCCACTTAAGCTATATACATGTTTCTTTGTTTTAGTAGTAGCTGTTATAATCTGCTTTATAAATTCAGCATTCACTTAAGTGTGTATTTATATTTTATATCTTTCAGAATTTTCGCGTATTATTCAATGCTTAGCAATCTTTCTTAGGTAATTTTAAATAATTTATCTGAAAAAAAAATTATAAATATTTTCTTTTAAAAATAAATCATCAGATTAAAATAAGTTCCTTCAATTTTCTTTTTTTTTTATGACCAAATCCTATAGTCAGTATTACGAAATTTTGAATTTTCTATGCTTTATGCTTTAAAGATATGGTAACTTTAACAAAGTTTTTGACTTTTTTGCTGTTATTATGCACAATTAATAGTTTAAAGTTTTCTACGATATGCACTATACACTACATCACACTCTTTATTGATTTTTCGTTTTCTATGTAATTATCTTAAAATTAAAAGGTCAACTTATTTATTGCATTAATATAAGTAAGTTTAATCTAAGGAAATACTGCATAATTCTGTAAGAATTAATATATTTTTTCTTATGACACCTTATGAAGTTGTTAATTTTTAACCAAATAGGCTACGGTATACTCTGCTTTGATATAATTACCTAATTAAATTACAATAGTAGTCACTGTTATAAGTAATTTACTACCATAATTACATCAAATTACTTATCAAAATTTATGTTGCAATCATAACTTGGAAATAATCTCACTAATGGTGCAATGATTTAAAATTTATTCATCTGTTCAATTATTAATAGTAGCGCTATAAAACACATCTACAATAAGAAGAATCTCTCCAAGATCGCAAAAAAAGATATTATACAAATTTAGTAAGAGCAGTAATCTTATATGGCAAAACATAATACCTAACCGACCTCGAAAAGCATTCAATCGAAAGAAGCTTTTTTACGAAAATCCATGGTCTACACGAATATCCATGGAAAGAAGAACAAAGGATAACAGTGAAATCTAACGAGGAGATTACCGAAATCAAGAAGCCTTAATAACAGTGGTAAAGAAAAAAAGGTTAAATTTATTGAGGCATATGATCAGAATGGATCCAAATAACTTAAATAAACAAATTTTTGACAAGCCTACAGCTTGTCATACATATAATCCAAATCAAATTATCTGTGATAGATGGACATCCAAAAGATATTTTTGAAAGAAGAGTTGCGACAGAGGTAACTTCCGAAAAATAATTTACAGTATAAGTTCCTCTGGCAAAAAAAAATAAGAAGAAGAACAGGAAGAAAATGGACAGATGAAAAAAAATTAGTCATGCCAAAAAATCTAGGAAAAAGAGAAAAGAAGCTAGAAAGAAACGATGGTTCTTTCTAGCCAGAAAGAAATTGTGTTCCTAAGTTGACCTTTTCGCGCAAGAACAGAATAGCTAAAATAATTAGCTTTAATATTGCATTAAAGATTTTTTTTTTAAACCATTCCAATTTTATACATTTTTTTCAGTTTTATGTTAAAAATTGTAGGATAATTTTTCATGAAAATTATTAACAACGTGAACATTTTTCTTGTTATTAATTTCACTTTAATTTATAGTAAAACTACTTCAATTTTTGGATGAAATATGAGTAATATTTTGCTGATTTTTTATGACGTTTCCTATTAATGAAAAATTTCATACACTACTTTTAATTGATCATCTTAAATATTAGTTCAAATTTAAAATTGTTGTCTACAGTGTTATAAAACATTGTAATGAATCAGAAAATCTTGCCAATAAATTAATATATTATCACAAAATATCTTCTTGTCATTAAATAAACAAACCATTTGTGTTTTTTATTGCATAAACAAGTTAAAGAAGTCATGAAGTAAATAAAAAAATATTACAGTTTATATGATTATTAATATTTTTCTTTTGAATGTATCGATTACTGTGTTCATTAACCCCTTTCCACATTAAAAACAAGAAAAAAAATTCTATTCTCTTCCTGTTAAAAACGACCGACATAATCAGTTGACTAGGCTTATCATAACAGATCATCCAGAAAGGACTTTTCCTACTTAAAAAAATTTAAAACACCTCACCCAAAAAACCTCAAACGTTTTCTAACGAAATATTGTCAATATTATGAAAATAAATTAAACACCTCTTCTTTGATTAAAAATTTTCAAAAGTTCATAATAACCTATCTAATTCATTATTCTGTCGCCTAGGTTTTCCTTTAGGCTATCCATTCTTTCTTCGTTTTTCAATCTTCCTGAAGGCCTCGATGTTGGATTACAAGATATAAGAGGATCGGAAATGGAGTCTTCTGATTATCCGCAATAAATTATGGAAGAAGTCTTGCTGCCGGCATCGGGGGACACCGGCTACAATAGTGCAGTCAACAGTGTGTCAAGAGTCGAGAATCGCTGTACTCTCTGCTAGAGCGTGTGGGGCGGCCGAAATGCTCGCCCTCATACCTAAAAGCCTTCTAAAAGCCTTGGCGTTTTCGGAGGCTTCATTGTTGGTTTTTCGAAATTTTCCTTCTCAAAAAATCTTTACTTCTGGTTTTGCAGGTCCTTGAGTGGGAATTTTTTCGATCTGTACTTAGCTTCAATCTTCATTTTCGTTTTGGTTTCCTTCACGTTTTGATGGTCGAATGGTCATTCCTCTGTTGTGTAACAATTTTTTGTGAAGAAACATCCACTTCTTTCCTCATCGGCTTTAAATTAATTTCTCTAATTGGTCGATTCTTCAATTTGTGATCAATGTTGCGGTTGACCATATCTGCCAATGCTGATACCAGTTCATAAATTACTTCCTTTAGTTTACATTAAAAGAAGTTGCAGGTGCTGCAGAAACCTAAGCATAGGACGTAAGCTTCGGTGATTATAATAACAATAGTTATTATTATTATTATTATTTAATTGTATTGAAAATTATCTGAGTACTTGATTTCATCAGATATATTACTTCATATCAGTTACATCTGTATTTTAATATTTTGTTTTAAAAAATAATTTTTTGAACATACCGTACAACTAAATGCTATAAAATTATGACAGATGAATAAATTGTAGTAAAATCTCAACAACGTACTGAATGGTTTATAAAAATCCGTTAAATAGATAACAAGATATAGAGAAACTTTTTGGGTTGTCAAATAGATAAACTGACATGACTTTAAATTTTCATTAAACTTTAATGTTTATACAAATTGCACATTTATAATATTTGTAAAACATTCAGAATCTTACAAGAAATTGTTGAAAGTTCCACACTCGAAGCAATTGGATGTATATAAGTAGAGCGTAATATGATAAAAGTAAACGATTATACGAAATCTCTCTAAGACTGCTTATTAATATTTTCTTAAATAAATGATATGTAGTAATCAATCATAAAAAATTATCTATTATTTATAGGCAAACAAAATTAGTTTCAGTTAGCGATCTTCATGCTTGGTAAAGGAATTATACTGGAAATTATTCCATATTTTACACTCATAATATTTAATTTTTTAAAAATAAAATCCATTGTAAACAAAATTTAATATGTTTTACACATGTTTGAACCTATTATTTCTGTTACATTGTGACATAAATATTACACGGGTATTTAGAAAGTTATGTTGGAATAAATGGTTATACTGTAGTTTTAAATCTTTATTATTGCTACAATCAATGTTATAAGCTATTGTAAAAAAATTTGTTATTTTCAACAAAAAAAAATCACCTATACATCTATGATATTAGTAGTAAAATAATAATATTTTGAAAACGTTTATGAGCTGAAATTTTTTTATCATTAATTTTATAAATTAGTATTTTTAATCCTTCCTTTTTGGAATTTATAATATGGTTTATATTTTTTGTTTTTATCTTAACAAAATAATACAACATATAAAGCAGAAACGATAACAAAATTGTAATTTTATTAGAGACTAACTATTCCATTTTAATCATAAAGTTAAAAAATAATTAAATTTATTACAGTACTTAATTTTTCTCTTTATAATTACGATATATAAATTAATTTTCTGGATATTTTATGTGATTTAATCTTATTTTTAGTTCATTTTTTTAGTTTTCCAGGTAATTTTTTTTCTTAAAGTTAATTAACTTGGTTAAACTTTGGATATCATTACTTATTACCGTCATATAGTTCAATTGCAGATCATAAACATTGATTTTGAAGTTTAATTTCAAATTTATTTGAATTTCTCATTAAATAATAACAAAACATTATGCAATACTAATTTTAATGAGTCCATAAAAACGTTTTAAATGATTTTTTGCTAGAAAAATGTTTCATACTCTTATTAACAGTTTTGTATATGGAATTTATTGTATTTTATATATATGATAACCGACAAATGAATTATTTCTTTATAGACATATCGATCTTCATATGTAGTACTTAATGGTTATATTTGTTTCACATTTATGCACGCCAAGAGAAGGGTAACTTATTTCATTTAGATAGTAAGTTTATGATTTCATTCTTTGTATGTTTATGAACGGTTGAGTTGATTTACGTGGAACTGAGATCAAATTATTTGTGTCAGTTAGGTGAGTAACATTAAAATATGTAAAAAAAAAAAAATCAAAAGAAAATAAAATTTCAAACAGTATATGAAATGTAAAATAATTATGATAATATATTTAGAAAAAATGATTTGAAATAATTATCAAAATACATAAGCTATCTATATAATAAAGATTCACATATTTGAAGTTAAACTGTGTTACTTTCAAAGTGAAAAGTTATCACACTTTTCATCAATCTTAAACGAACGATTGACAACTATTTTAATATATCCAACTATCATTAATCATTCAAACAATGTCTCTTGTTATTAATCATTTCCAAGGATCAAACATCAGAAAATTAAGTTCCGATACACAAGTAGAATGTTTAAAATTGTACAACCGTGCAAGTTTTTATAAATGCTTTTAAATAATAAATATTTATAACAACCAATTTAAGAGGATTTCAATTTTATTTCTTGCCCTAACATCTAGGACTGATTATTATTCTCAAATATACAATTTGCCGGCCTCCGTGGCGCGAGTGGTAGCGTCTCGGCCTTTCATCTGCACTCGGGTTCGAATCCCAGTCAGGCATGACATTTTTCACACACTCTACAATTCATTCATCTCATCCTTTGAAGATATATCATAATGGTGATTCCGGAGGTTAAACAGAAAAAAAAAGTATACAATTTAATAATTAGTGAAATTTATAATGTAAACATGGTATTTATTATTGATCAATTTATTTTTAAAATGCTGGATCTCCGTAAAATATGCGTAGGATGGATTCCGAAATAAATCAACGATAGTAAAAAAAAAAAGAAGATTCTGAGAGAATAAAAAATGTAGACGAAAGTATTTGATTAAAGAGATTTTTAGTTTCTGAAAAATAGTTAAATTTTAATATCTATATTCATTATTAAAAGTCGGAATTCTATCGGCAAAAAATTAATTAAAAGAATCCTATTTATTCAGTTAAGGAAAAATTCAACATCTAACCAAATAAAATTATACCAATAATTTTTTGAGATACTATAGGTACAAGTATTCTGTGATATTTTTTTAGAATAAATTATCATAAATAGTTAATAGAATAAAAAATAATTAAAAATTTTATATCTACCTTACCAGCAAAAATGATGTGTTTTTTTAAACACATGTTTTGAGAAAACACTTTTTTTTGGTAAGGTGGATATAAAATTTTGTCTTATTTTTTATTGTGTTATAAACTGTGATAATTGTGATAAATATTCTGATAAAAAATTATCAGCTGTAACCATTTTTTAGGAAATTCATAAATAGATACTTGTTGGGTATGAAATGGTTGAATATAGATTGATATCATCCCCAGATTTTTTTTTCTAAATAAAGATACGGTTTACGATTTAAACAGAAAAGGAGTGCTTCTTCTTTAAAATAATGCTTGTTAGTACACTCTATTGATTTTTCTAAATTATCCAAACATTTGGCTAAATGTTTATATATACATAAATACTTACGGTTCAGACCAAAACAGTATAAAATTATAGAGCTAAACAACTGCATGGAATCAAGTTTTCATAACAACGTTGTAAAAAAAATATCTGCGAGACTACAATAGATACATTTTTTAAGGTGGTATACATTACAGTGTAACAATAGACAAATTTTTTGATTACAGAAACTTCATCCTTAAGAAAAATATGTTACATTAAAATATACATAAGTTGTAAAATTTATTGTTTAATTTCATCCGGAAGTCCCGGGTTCGAATCCCAGTTAGGCATGACATTTTTCACACACGCTACAATTCATTCATCTTATCCCTCTGAAGATTGTTAAATTAAAAAAATTGTTAACTTTATTAAATTTCAAAAAAGAAAACACCACTTACATCTATGTTCTTACTATTATAACACTGTCGTATAGAATATATTTATTTTTTTTTAAATTTGAGTACTATTTAATAAATGAATATTTATGAAAATTGGTGTTTTATTCATAATGTTCTTTTAATCACTAAACTTTTCTTTTTTTTTTTAAGAAATATTCCAACATTTTTTTCCCTAAAAAAATAAAAATTCAGAAAGTAATTTTTACGTTTAAATTTAAATATAAGTAATATTTGTATTATGACTTTGTAACATTTACATTTTCATTAATGAAGTATCAGATTTCAAACATTTCATCGGAATATTGTAAATAATATTTTACTGAATCAATCTATAAAAAAATTCAAATATATTTATTATCTCTGATATCTACCACAACTAATTTCATGATAATGTAATTATTAGAAATAAAATTTTTTTCTTCTTTCACAATAAACATAATTCATTCATTTAAATGGTAGATCTTTCGAAATAATATACTTAAGAGCGAGCAGAGAGTAAGATATATTTTCTCTTAGTTTATGTTTTTTCTTGAAATACTACTTGTTAACAAGAAAATAAAAAATTCATTTCAAGCTATAAAATGAATTTCATGGTTGACATGTTTCATCAAAATAAGAATTTTTTTATACTTAAAGTTATTTTTAGTTTCAGTAAAAAGTTAATAAGGTCTTCTTCAGTAAAAGTAACTACACAAATTAAATGTTTTTCATATTTATTTTTGCGCTTAAAATTTATTTATTTAAAGAGTAAAAAAAAATTAAAACTGTAAATGAAATATTTTTTTAAGAAATTAATTTTGAAAAATAAGCACAAAGTAGTTTTGTGACAAAAATTATGGTTATAAAAATTTAAATAACAAAGTCGGAATACAAAGAGGTTTCCTTGATGTCTGTTATTTATTAAACACAAAGATTGTTTTGTATAAAAGAACAGGTATTTTCAAATACAATCAAATTTATTATAAATTATAATAATCTTTGTTATTTTAAATACTAATAACTGCACATTCGCTTCTGTATTGTTACGCTCCCTACACGCTCTTCTATTTCAATGTTATTTCACTTGTTTTATTTTTTTGTTGGAACTGGTGTATAAAAGCAGTAAAACGAGATCTGATATGGGATTGCTTTAAAGACAATGGACTTAAGGACAAAAGGTTTGTGAGATAAGCTTTTCGCGCTAATCAGAACAGCCAGACACGCTGAAAATGAGACCGGAAAGCTCAGATCGTATCTGCACTTAGTCTTCTTTTCTAAGACTTCTGTTTATTCCTAGATTCATTTAAGGCATTATAAGTTATTTACCTTTGTTATTTATTATTCAAGTGTACATTACCAGTTATGTTGAAATGAGTTTCTCGTCAGACTAATAGTTAATTGATCCAAAATAAAATGTTTAAAATTTCAGACCATGAGTTCTTAAAATATATTTATTATTTAAACATTTTCTGTTTATAGAGAAGAGTATTGGTGTTTCTTGCCTGTTCTGCTTCTTTGTTAATACTTCACTTTTTGCCTTCTATGCCACCCACGCGTAATACTCGTATGCTATGTATAATATGCTACGTATTATAAAATAGTAGACAAACACATCAATTTCAGTTACAGTTACTAGTTTTATATTTAGAAAAGTTTCCACAATAAAGGTTTTGTAATAAACTTTCTATTTAAAAATAAAATGAAATAATATTTCTATTTAAAATAAAACTAATTTTTAAATTTAAAGAATCTGTACGATAGTTTTTAACAGTTCAAATTTTATATTTCTTGAAACCTTTTACGATGTTTGCATTATATGAACGTGAAAAGTAAAAGTACGATGATTATAACCTGTCTGAAGAAGAAATAACTTGATATTTAAAAATACTTAATTGTTTTAAAAACTCTATTATCTAGGTTTAATAAGCTTTTTTTTATTTATTTCAGGAGTTGATTTTTTTATTTCAAGAGTTAATCACCTAACAAAATCAATTATTCCTTTTTAAATAATACTGGAAAAGAAAAAAAAAAATTATTTTTTTGTCTCAAGAAGAAAAATGTAATTCTTCTTTCTTCAAGAATATATAATCAGGATTTTTTTCTCCTAAATTCAAAAATGATATCGGTTTATTTCGTAACGTGCAAGGTATCCGAGAGTCAGATGTTTATAATTTCAGATATTTTAATACTTTCTGCATTCTTAATTAGATAATATTCAAAAACATTCTACTGACCTAGAAAGTAAGAAATGTCGATATTTTTCTATATTTCACTTGTGGAGTATCCCTTTTGATGGTTTAACGATAATTAGGATTCCATTTGACTTGATAGTTTTCCATAGCTGAAATTTCCTGATGAAAGTGTTCCCCATGCTCATCGCTCACTGCGTCAACATTATCCGGAAAGAAATCTAGGTACGACTGCAGGAAGTAAAATTTTAAGGACATATTACAACCCAAATTTTTGTAAGATGTTATAAGATCATTGACGATATCACGGTAATTTTCTGCCTTTCTATTTCCAAAAAACTGTGAGTAACATTTTTGAATGCTTGCCAAGCTGCTTTCTTCGGTGGATTCAATAGTTTCTCAAACTTTTCATCATCGGTAGTGATCGTATTTGTGGACCCACAAATAATCCTTGTTTAATTTTTGTATCACTAAGCTTCTGTTTAAAGTACATGAAACCAGGAGTATTCTACTTGGCCTTGACGAAATTCTTCATTAATCCTAGTTTGATACTTAGCGAGGTAGACTCATATTTTAGGATTATGCAATGGGTTATGTTTTACATTTTTCTGTTCTGGAATGGATGATTCGCGTTTCGGCCATTATTTTCTAATCAAATGGTTTTTCTATCTATAATCTCGATTATTCCATTCACACAAAACACATTACTACTTTGTGTAATCAAGCTGCAGACGAAGAATAAGTGCAATTACCTTCAAATCACCAAAAATATTCCATTCATACACTCCATATTGAAACTTTTCCAACATAAATATAATGTTTTAATATTTTTCTTTCATACCAACAGAGTGAGCCACACGTGCTCATGGGACTATACAGAAGCACACTATTGCTACGATGCAGAAGCACAGATTTTAAACTAACTTTATGAACAAGAGCCTTTCTGTTAGATTATGTTCATTACAAAGTTCTCCATCAGAGAAGAAATCATTACAAAAGACTATGTCATTTTCTTTAGAAAAATAGACTTTAAATTCAGAATGAGGATTAAAATAAATATATATCTTTGTATTGTTTTGAAGAAGATCCCATCCTTTTAGCCGGGAAATAAGCATTTCAGACTGTGTTTTAGATAACTTTAAATCTGATATGAAATCATTAACATTTTCTCGAGTCAGTACATGAAGCACAAAGGAGCTGCTTTGTTCAAAAGCTGTACCAGTAGAATTTGTTTCTTTTCCTTCCTTACTTCCAGCAGACTGTGAGTTCACTTCATCTAATGTCACGTGTTCTGGAAGCTTTGGTATGGGCAATTATTGGCAGTGTGGAACTGATCTCATTGCAGATTACAAGTTAGGGTACACCACTATATGTTTTGATTTTGACGTAATCCCTTTAATATTTTTAATAGTCGGAGGAGTGATATTTCACTCACCCGATATCATAGGGATAGCAAACAGCATGTAGCGTGTGCCATTTTTTCATGCAGTAAGAAGCCTAGAAAATGATAAAAAACAGATATACGGGGCTCTGGCCCTTGTTTGATCTCCAACTTTACATCCAAAATACTGCTCATAACTCTTTTTTATTTATGGGGTAAGGTTTCGTCTTTGGAATTTGAGTGTCACTTCACCACATCCATAATAAAAATGGTTAGGATAATTTAAACACTTCATAACTGATGACTAATTAAAAGAAATAAAGTTATAAATATGTGATACCCAATAATTCAGACACATAAAGTACTCACAATGATGTGTTTACTGTTTCACTACTATCTCACAACTGGCATCGTTCTGATGAATGTATGCTACACTAGATCACGTTTACATGTTTATAAACATCTGAACCCGCACTAGAGTAGCAACGCTTCCCTTTGAGGTAGCTCGTTTGGTTCCATCATATTTACAATGCAGAAGAAGCCTTTACTTGATAATGGACAAATGGACTAAATATGTTTTCAAATATTAAAAAAGTTAAACAGATATAAGAACAGTGAGTGATGGAGAAATTTCGAATACATATTTGAAAACAGGATAAAAACTTCATTACTTACACTTGTGAGACAAAAATCATGCTGACCAGTATAATTAAACGCTGAACATCATTCAAAACATAAAGGGGATAATATAATATTACTTCGTTTTCCCGAATACGACAACTATCTGAAATCTGTAAATTACCAGTAAAATATATTACTTAATATTTATCTATAAATAAAAATATTAATAAATATAAGTAAATAAAAATGATAAACTATTTTGTAATATTTTAGGTTCCGAGTAAACATGATTATTAAATTATTTATAAAATTATAAGAGCATTGAGCACAATATAAAAGAATGCACTACCGTAATAATTTACGTTATTATTAAAAATACCACATCATTATGAAATAGAAGAATTATTTTCTAAGCAATACAAGTTGCTATTTAGATTAAGGTCAAATAAAACGATTTAGCAAATAACTTACATAAATTCAGAATAGAAATTCCTAAAAACCGTTTATAAACAAATCTAATTAAATTTTAAAAGTAGATGGTGATCATGATTGTTAATAATTACCATCAGTAGATCATAAGAAGAGTTAGTACAGAAAAGGCGAAACGAAGGATTAAATAATAAGAATATTAAAATCTTAAAATACTCTTAAATAATAGTGCTGTAACAGCAGGCTTCTCTTAATTTATAATCAATTAAATAAATGAGCTCCTCAACAAAATTTCATAATGGAAGGAGAAATTAGAAAAAAAACCATATGAAAATCTTTGTTGTAAATGTAGATAATGCTAAAAATAATCTTATCGCATTAACAATACCGTAAACTCTGTTTCCAGAAAACCGGTGTTCAGTGGTTTCAGATAAAAATGTCAGAATTTTCTTTACCTTTATTTGTTTTTTATTTTAGTTTAAATATCGTAGTATTTTTCTAATATTTTGAAAAAGTATTAATAACAAAACTAATAGTTTTAAAATTTATACAGTATTTAAAAGCAGTGCTAAAAAAAAGGCACCTATTAAAATTATAAGTCGTATGGGTATAGTTAAAGCTTTTCCGACACCTATTTGTATCGCAATTTTGAATTGAAAAATTTCTTTAAAAACCTTATTCATACAATTTTCCACATAATAGCATACAATTTTTAAAAACTTTTTTATAAAAATATAGAAAATAGTCCTTTTTGTCATAAAAATATGAAAGCATACGGATTTGTTAAAATTTTTTAGATAGAGATCCTGTAAAATTATTAAATTTATTTTATTTCTATATTTAACACCACTTTTAGGTTAAATTAGTTAATTGTTTATTTATGTCGATGGATTAAGTGGATACACAAAAATGGAAATTTTTTAAGGCATGAAAATATCCCATGTCCGACCGGAATTTTTACCCTCAACCTACGTATAAATGATTGAGATGCTATCATTCCGCCATGATAAGCGGTTACAATAACTAAATGAAATCATGTGTTCACTAATTGCACTTCACTAATTGCACTTGCCGATATTTTAAAACTATTTATCCTTTTTATTAATTTTATAATCAACAAACCATATAGTTAAATTTTGGTAACAACATCTTCCTACCTAAAGGAGTTTCCTTTTCCTAAAATTTGCATTATCACAGTTGCTAACGTAACATTGTAATTTATCCTTAAAATAAATATTTTATAGACACAACAAAAGATCTATTGAAAAGCTAAAAAAATTGTAATATTTTAGATATGAAAAACGGTTTCTTACGTTTAAATTCCTTACGTACCCACTTGATGAATACTAATGCAACTTTTATACACTTTGAATTTCACGAATATAAATTTAGCCATTATATAGACATAATTATAAGATTATTAAACACACTTGTTCGATTAGGGATAAATATGAGATTTTTTTTTGTTTCCGTTTTTATACATTATCTTTTTTATTGCCACACGCACTTTAAGCATATAATACTGTATACTTACATAATAATTGAATATGCACTAACACTTTTAGTAAATATCTAGAATTCATTGCAAGGTGATAAAATATAACGCAAGGCGTTACTAACAATATATTCCGGTAATGGTTGTTGATTGTACTACCTTATTTATAATCTAGCTGGGTAACATGTGTGACCTGTGTATTGACTATGATGTATGGACCATTGAACAGCATGACAATGCGTTGCATCCCAACTAACACATATACACATTTACAGGTATAATAGTACTGATGCTTCTGCTGCTATTACTATTATTGTTTGTAGTAGACAAGGTTAGAAGGTGCTGATTACGCAGCAGTAACATGCTGGTCTGGTTCCAAAGGGTAGGAGGTAAAAAGGCTGTTCTATCAGTAAGTCTGCTCGTGCGATTAACTCTACTGTTCTTCCTTCTTTACAAAAACACACACTCACACATACACACAGATACATTCTCTAAACTCACATATGATCCACCTAGCCAACAACTACCTGTCTGGACTACTAAATTAGATACTCTTCTCAATCTTCAGTGAGCAAGGAACAATAGACGAGACTAAGCATAATATACCATCCATACCAATAAGCCCTTCAAATATGACGAAATAGAGACCTCTTTTGAATAAACAAATTATTATTTAATAGGGTATGTTGCTAAAAAGAAGATGGATTTCTCACTATATCTACAGTATATAGGCGTACTAAGTATATATATATATATAAATTTACACACACATACACACACACACACGCACGCACACACATACACACACACACAAACAATTATATATGTATATTTATATTGTTTTTTTTCCCAAAATCGCTCAATACTTTATTATTGGAACTTCCAATAATAAAAAAATTGAAATTTTACTCGGAGTTTCCAATTATATCCTTTTTCTGTTTTAAATTATGTGTTCTGGAAATGAACTGTAGACTTGTACAGTCTCAGATAGTTTGACCATTTTACAGTCGGGAAGTCGAATGTTTCTGCAAAATCTAAGAGATTTCATGTTTTTTAAATTAAAACTCTTTCTTAAATATTGTTTTTATTTATTATAGAAAACACATTTTAATTTTAATTTTAATTCTTTATTTGTGATAATAACTTTTGATGTGATTTGACAGTTCAGTGACTTTCAACAGGAAATAAACCTTCTTCTTTATACATGAATTCAATCAATACTTTATACATAAACTGAATCATAAATGAATCAATTAGATAATTCAAATTACTATTCACAAAACTTTATGCAAATTAATTATAATATAAACTGTCTAAAAAAATTTCACATGATGAAAAATTTCATAAAATTAATTGTAATAAAACAAATCCAGTACAAGTTTTAAGTTTAACTTTTTTTAATTTGTGTAAAAATTTCTATTTTACCTAATTTTGATTTTTCAGTTAAATAATTTAATGTTTTTTTTTTTGTGCTGATAAATTTATTTATTCATCACTATAGCTTTTGAAGATTCTCGTGTGTAAGAATATGGAAAAAATGTACTTTTATTTTTCAAAAGTAAAAGTAAATTAAAAGTAAAAAAATAAAATAAAATTTTAAGCTCGGTAACAATCCAGGGATAAAAACAAATTTTAACACCGCCGGGGCAACTGGACCCACCGTTAGGCATAACTCAGTCACCGCGGAGTGTCGTGGCAGCAGATTACCCTGCCCCCTCCCTGTCTTGGGGTCCCTTAAGAACCCCCCCCATCGGGGTCTCCCC
>JAAAKQ030256299.1:0-10840 GCA_010016005.3 Zanna intricata | reverse complement strand
CGTATAAAAATTTTATCTTTACTAGGACTTGAACCTTAGAACTCTCGACTTCGAAATCAGCTGATTTGCGATGTCGCACTAACCACTAGACCAACCCGGTGGGTAAGAAAAATTAGTCTGGACTGCCTATTGTACACTAGGTACCAGTTATTTTGAGTATTCCCTTATATATGATTGTAACTTTGCACAGCGGCGATATCGTAATCAGTGAAGTTCATCTGAGGTCCGATTATTGCTAGTTGAAAACTTTTATATATGATTTGATGGATATGTCAGCTGTAGTATAAGAATTTACTAATTAAAAAATTTAAATACAGCCAGATGATGTTAAGATGAAATTAGATTCTAGAGCCGCTAAATTGAAAATATACAGGATGATGTTATATCCGATCGTGACTTACGGATGTGAAATATTGGCACTTACTAAAATACAAAGTACAGTGATGATGTAATTGTGAGGATGAATAAGGCAAGATGGGGTCTTGCCCAATCTCCAAGAAATCTCTCCAAGAAAACTTGCTTGTTTATTAAATTATGTGAATGCAGTTCTGTATAAAATCTTCTATATAAATTTGGATTTTATCTGTAGATTAATTTGATATTTGATTAAAACATGGAGAACAATTACAACACGGTAATACATAACAGAAGTTTAAAATGACTGTTATGCTAAATATTTTGCTTGTTTATCAAGTACAATAAGGAATTCAAAAGAAATGTTAATTTAAAAGTAATAAATATCATGTTTTTGTTTTATAAATTCATTGACTGTATTTTGAAATTTTAGTTTGTTTATCTTTACTAATTTATCTTTCTTATAATTTTTTTTACGTTGCGATTTTATGAATATATCTGATTTCAGGCATTCTTTGCTGACATGCCCAATATTGAAAGAACGTTTGATCAGGCATTAACATCTGGTATACAGAATCAAGTTCCACCACAACAGTTAGAGAATATGACTCAGCGTTTACATCTGATTGGGCCTCGTGCTGCTCAGAGAAGAATTAGACTGAAATTTTTAGAACATAAGGTGGTTACAAACTAATTATAATTATTAATAATTCATTTTTTTTTTTTTAATTTGTAATTTTTTTATTCATGTCAACAATATGACGATTATGCAAAATTATCACTTTAAATAAAAATCTCGCCAAGAAAACTTGCTTGTTTACTAAATTATGTGAATACACTTCTGTATAAAATCTGTAAAATTTCTATGAAATAAAAAGCATTCTATAGCTTAAAATATTCAGTATTAGAAACAGCACACTGATTTATGTATTAGTCAAAAAATTAAAACAAATATAAATAAATTAAAGTGATTTTCTTATTTTTTAAGATTTAAATATTTATATAAAAATACCACCAGAAAGTTAAAAAAAAAAGGCCATCAAGAGAGTAAAAATTGCATTTTTAAAATTATTTTTCCACATAATCACCTTCTAAGTTCAGGAATTTGTCAAATAGTGATACTAGTTTTTGTATGGATGGGTGGAAGTAGTGTAATACCTCTGTAATTACTACACAACATCTTGTCCCCTTTTTTAAATATGGGGATTATTATTCCTCTTTCCAATCTTCTGGAATCACCTTCATTTTCCATATACTTCTGAACAATCTGTGCAGCTACTATAAACCACAAATTTCCACCATCTCAGTGGTTACTTCATCAATTCCTGATGCTTTGCCTCCTTTCATTCTTCTTAAAACATTTTCTATCTTCTTCATTATTATACAGTATAATATCTCTCTTCTGACCCCACTTCCCTCACTGCTGTCCTGTCCATTTCCTCCCTTCTTTCTCTCAAATGATTTGGGTTTAGGAGTTCAGTACAATATTCTTTCCAACTACAAAGTATTTCTTCTTTCCTTACTAAACATGTCCTACATTTTTATTAATAAACTTTGCATTTTCTTTCCCTTTTGACACCAAACAGCATTTTATTATTCTCTTAAGAGTCCCTTTCCAGCTCTTCTGTGAACTTTTTCCAACATTTGCTCTTCTCCCTGTACATAACTTTATTATATTCCCTTTTTGCACTCAAATATATTTATTCCTGACTACATTCTTATGGCTTTGTTTCCATATCTTCTATGATATCTTTCTCTTTTCAACTGTTATCTATGCATAATCATTCCATCACTTTGTTACTTTTCTTTTCTTTTTCAACTCGTTCTACCATATATCCACTCTGCTATACTCATTACATGGCCTCCTTGAAACACTCCCACTCTTCCTCCATCTCTTTTATTTCTTGTTTAGGTAACTATTTCTTTATCCATTCTTCATACTCTTCCCTTATCTTATTATTTTCTTTCAACTTCCACACTTGAATTTTTTCACCTCATAACCTTCACACTGGAAATTTTTTCAAAACTAAACTTAGTTATTACCAACCTATGGTTACTTCTAACTAATATTTCACCACTCACCATCCTTACATCCATCAGTTCACTCCTTAACTCTCTCCAGTAACGCAGCCAGTTGCCGATTTTGTTTTTCTCTCTCCTCATTTATTCCTCGTAACTTTCCTTTCTATCTATTCTTTTCATCAAACCATGAGTTACCAATTATGAAATTATTGTGTTCACAAAACTGTATCATTATTTCATCTTCCCCATTTCTTCCTCCTATCCATGTAGTAATTCCAGTACCTCCTCTATTCCACCTCATTGAGATTTTTTTATGTTGACATTGATGCAACATAAAAAAAAATATATAAATAAATTATGACTGGGTATAGATAAAAATCCAAAAATTAAACTATTCTAGATTTTTCTACTTTAATTACTCTAAATTTAATGCATTTTTTAATAGAGATTTATGACAAGAGTTTTAAATGAAGTATGTTTTTAAGCATTTAACTGCTGATTTGTCAGTTTAAGTTTTTATTATTATTATTATCTTATTATTTCTTAAGTAAAAATTCAGTTTAGTTTTTTAACATATAATCATTTTTATTTATAAAAACTGTTTAAACTATCTAATGAAGTGTGTAAATGGATTTATATTTTCATACTGCTTTTTTTTTACAGTGTTGCCTTATTGCATTCTTACATCTGACTGTATCAAAATTAAGAGGATGGACTGTTAAATATGGACGTGAAGATAAAGTCCAACATCTGCTTGATCAGTACATTAACTTTGTCTCACGCAACAGAATATTTCAAGAATTTAATAAAGCTTACATTGATATGCAACAAGTTGTGGAAGAATACAAACGTGAAGGAAATATTGGTAGGTGTTTATTTTTTTATTTTTTTTTTTTGTTTAACCTCTGGAACAACCGTTAAGGTATATCTTCATAGAATGAGATGAATGATTTGTAGTGTGTGTGAAAAATGCCATGTCTGACCAGGATTCGAACCCAGGACCTCCGGAAGGTCTTTATTACTGCAGTCTTATTACTATAACTATTTGACAATATTTTTTTCATTTTTGGTATTTAGATATGAGCCGTAACCTAAGTATAGTGACTAGCAACATCTACAATAAGATGTTAAATGTGGAGTTTATGAAGAACCTTGTGTAAAAGAAGGACCAGTTAAACAAAACATTATTGGCAGCAGTGAAACAGAATAACTGGTCCATTAATAACTGTTCATAATTCTATTAATAGCTGCTTTTTAATTATGCTGTGATAGTAAAAAATCCCAACATTTGTAAAGATTAGTTCTGCCTTCAAATAATTTTATTTTTTTTGCAAAAGATCTAAATTTCATATTAATTTTTGGAATTAATGAACTACAGTAGTCGGTAAAGAAAAATATGGCAGTAGCATTGTGAAATTAATTAAAGTCTGAACAACGATTGTAACAAAAAGGAGATTAGGAGCCTAGGGTTCAGATGGATTACCTAGTTGAATAATTGAATTTAAATCTTTAGAAACTGATACTTGACAATTTGTGTTTGCATCATAAAATTTCCTGACATACCACAAAATGCTAAACAGATTCTTTATATAAAGATAAGCTATCAATCGTATAAAAGAGAGGGCTCCAAATTTGCTGCTTGTTGACTACATAAATTAAAGAATGGCATACATATACACTGCATTTTTGGATCAGGCTGTGAAAGAAAAAGAAATAGAAGAGCGTGAATATTTTTCTTATTCCTTCAATGGTGAAGAAATGAGGCTTTCTTTGTCATTATTAAGTTAAAAAAACAATGTTTACAGTTTAATAATGGTTTACATCATTCAATTAAGACAAAAAGTTCTACTAAACAACACAAAAATAATTCTTTTCCTTTTCATGGATTTTATAGAACTGTGACAATTATTATTAGATTTGTACCCAAAATTGCTTCAAAACTAAAGTGTGCCTTCAATAACTGATAACAATAAATGCTGATGTTAGGAAATGTTCTTTTTCACTTTGTGATCTTAATGTATTGCCATTGACGCTGTTCATAAGATAATAAATTTCTATTGGAAGGTTTGTTGTCACTTTTCTTGTCTATATCTTTTACTTTCATGTGTTTTTTAACCTCAAAAATTACCTTGGCTTTCAGCACTTTGAGAACAGTGACTAGTTTGAAATGATAGGGCTGAAATAATTGAAATCTGAGGCTATAGATTTTTATGAATAAAATATAAAAAATTCTTTTTCTATTTAGAAACAATAATTATTAATCACACTGGATGAATGACCAACTATCCTAATAATTTGTTCTATTTTTTTATGAAGTATTACACGTGTTCCTTTGTTTCATTTAATTACATATTTATATACATCCACTTGATCTTGTTTGTATATTCTCTTTATTGTTTGTGTATGATGTGAGCTTTGATGTGAATATAAAAATACTCGCACAATAGAATATTAAGTTGAATATTTAAGTTTTCCTTGAAATATTTCCAGATCAAAGAGAAAGCATTGCAACTGATGCTTTTATGCATGATACTGCACAGCGTTGGAAGAATGTTTCAATGGAGCTACGTTGTGTACAAACAATGATGGAAGAAGTAATTGTTTACTGGAGGCGATGGACTTCATTGTCAGAAGAATTAATTAACTGGCTTAATGTTGCTGAAACAAAACTAGAATTACCTGAAGAAGATAGAATGGAATTTTTCCAGGTACTATTTTTTTTTTTAAATGCTATCTTAATTTGTATATGTTCATAAACAAAAAATATAATAAACTGCAATGAGGTATCTGCATTTCTATTTAAGTTTTTACTGTATCTGTTTTATGATTTTTTTTTCAATATTCTGAGAAGTGGTGAAAAGATAATGGCTGAATTATAGTTTTGAACATTTTGAATTCAAGACACAGTAGTTAGGAAAAATTGAATATCTGTTATAAAATACAGTAATATATTAAAATTTTTAAATGTGCTTTTGTAACAGATTTTTTTTGTTGATAGATTGGGAAAATATTGAATACATCTTTTTTTTTCTTATCTTCAGTCATTTGACTGGTTTGATGCAGCTCTCCAAGATTCCCTATCTAGTGCCAGTCGTTTCAATTCAGTATACCTCCTACATCCTACATCCCTAACAATTTGTTTTACATATTCCAACTGTTGCCTGCCTGCTAATTTTTCCCATCTACCTGTTCTTCCAATATCAAAGCGACTATTCCAGGATGCCTATATGTTTCTCACTTCTTTTAACTATATTTTTCCAAATGCGTCTTTTTTCATTGATTTGCCACAAAACCTCTTCATTTGTAACTTTATCCACCCATCAGATTTTTAATTCTCCTGTAACACCGCATTTCAAAAGCTTTTAATCTTTTCTTCTCAGGTACTCTGATTGTCCAAGTTTCACTTCTGTATAAAGCTAAGCTCCAAACATATACCTTTAGAAATGTTTTCCTGATGTTTAAATTGATTTTTGTTGTAAGTAAATTATATCTCTCACTGAAAGCTCATTTTGCCTGTGCTATTCGGCATTTTATATTGCTCCTGCTTCGTCCATCTTTAATAATTCTACTTCCCAAATAACAAAATTCTTTTACCTTAGTAATCTTTTCTCTTCCTATTTTTATATTCAGTGGTCCATCTTACCTTACTTCTACTACATTTCATTGCTTTCGTTTTGTTCTTGTTTATTTTTATGCGGTAGTTGTCGAGAAGGACTTCATCCATGCCATTCAAAGTTTCTTCTAAATCTTTTTTGTCCTAATCTAAAATCAAATTCTTTTTGTCTTCTAAAACTTTCTGCTAGAATTACCATATCGTCAGCAAATCATAGCATCTTTATCTTTTCACCTTGCACCGTTACTCTGGTGCTAAATTGTTCTTTAATTTAATTAACTACTAGTTCTATGTAATGATTAAAAAGTAACAGGGATATGAAACATCCTTGTCAGACTCCCTTTTTTATTACCGCTTCTTTTGTATTTTCTTTGATTATTACTGTTGCAGTTTGGTTACTGTAAATGTGAGCAATTATTCTTCTATCTCTATACTTAAACCCTAAATTTTTTAAAATGCTGAACATTTTATTCCAGTCTACGTTATCAAATGCCTTTTCTAAATCTATAAATGCCATGTACGTCAGTTTGTGTTTCTTTAATCTTCCTTCTACTATTAATATGAGTGCTAAAATTGCTTCTCTTGTTCCTGAATAAATCTAATCTTTCATAAAAACAAATATTTGAGTTAGTTAACATTTTGTGAATATTTTTTTAAAACAATTTTGTAGCAAAAAAAAAAAAATTACAAATTCAGCTTTGATAATATGCAGTTTTCTAAAAGGGGTTTTAAATTAATATAATCTTTTTATAACTTTTAGATGCACAAATATCACAGCCAAATAAGGCAGTGACTCCCACAATCTTATGATAGAAACATTACTCTATCAAATGATAGAGTAATGTTGAAACTGGGAATTAGCCTGTGGATAATACTGTATTTGTCAATTGAAAATCATTTTGATTGACTGAATTTAAATAGTAAATTATTCATTAATTAATTGTTAACAGTATTGTTTATAGTATTTGTACTAAATAAAACATTTTTTGTTTCTGTAATGAGGTATCTTTAATGATTTTCTTTTTAATCTATTAATTTTATTGTTACAGGATACTATTTCATTCTTATGGAATATTATTTCTTTACAATTTATAATATGTGTGTTGTAAATTTATAATTGTGTTACTTTTCAGGATGTTAGTGTTTGGAAAGATAAACATCAAAAACTTGGAGAAACTGTAAGCTTTTTGATAGCTACATGTGAAGATCAAGTTGCAAATGAATTAAAGGATAAATATCTTAAAATCAATGCTCGTTGGGAGAATATATTTCCTGTAAGTGAGATAACATCCAGATTTCATTTCAGTTAAATTTTATTTATAATTTACTCTTAGAAATTTTATAAGAATATTAGTAGAAGTGTGTGTGTGTGTGTGTTCATTAAAACTGAATTATTAGTTTAATTTACACATTTTAACAGTAAAATATTTTAAAATTTGAATTTATAGCATTTGAGAGAGTTAAAAATCATTTAATATTTGTATTAGGCATAGTTATTTCCACGATTGAAATTTTAGCAGTAGCTGCTGTTTCATCATTTAAAATATTTATCAATTGCTTGCCTTTTAAGAATTTTTTTTTTGTATTTACTAACTTGGATATGTTTTAACAAAAATTAACTGAAAAAATATTAAACTTGCTTCATTTTTTATAAAACTTTTATTGAAGTTTCAAACAGAGATTATTTAATAATTTTACAATGTCAGATTTTTTTTGTACTTCGTATATCGTAAATGATTTTTAATAAGATTTCAGGGAAAATGAGTTAAAACAAGTAAGGTCATAATTTTTTTTTTTTTTTTTAATTTTGATTTGGTTCCAAGTTGTAAATGAGACTGGAAACTGTGGTACACCATGTAATCCATTCTGAAAGAAAAGTTTCATTACATTAAGACAACTGTTTGCTTTAATACTTCTTCTTAATAGTAATATTTTAACAGTACTCTGTGTTAAAAGTAATAGAGGAATTGGAACAAGATGTTTTGTTTTTTTTTTTTTTCTATTCATTGGAACAAAAGCTAAGAAATGAAAATTCACCGAGTGAATTTATTATTGTTGTTTATCAAGATCTGATTTTCTTTCTTGATGCTGATGGTGACTGAAATTAAAACAAAAAAAGATTTCTGGGATTGTAGTCCATATTTATAATATTTACATTATATCTCTAATATAAATAATGAAAAATGTACATGTGTTGAGCTTTTCAGATAATAAACATTTTTAACTTTTGTTTTACTTGCAGCATGTGAAGCAGTACATGCATGCTGGGGATATATTAAGAAACAGAAAAGATTACAGAGCTGGAGTTGAACGTTTACAAGCTTGGTTGAGAAATGCCGAGTCCATATTAGGTTCTTCACAATTAAGCTCAACAGAAAAAATAAAAGCATACGGTCAGCAGTTACAGGTAACTGTCATTTATTTCTATAGCTTAATTAATAACAATTATTTTAAGTAAAATTGTTTTGTTTCAAGCGATCAACCCTCAAATAATATATTTTATGCATCTACTTTATTCATATTAGGTTGAAATTTTTAAATACTAAATTATATCTGATAATTGAGATTAACCTGTTCATATTTATATTTATTTTGAAGTAACAAGAATAATATTTTTTGTTGATAGATTCTACAATCAGAAGTTGAAGGAATGGAAGAATTATTTAAGAGTATTAGCAAAAAATTTCAAGGTTTAATTCAAGATTTATCCCGAGAAGAAGTAGATAAAAATATGACTACTTTGAAAAAAGAAAAAGGTTGAGTATTTTGTTCAAATTATAACATTAAAATTAGGTAGTTAATGCAAGCAGATAGCTATAAATCTATTTTAACAAATTTATTCTATCTTTGTTAAAAATAATAGTTATTTTTAAATAAGAGATAAATATTTAACATTAATACTGAGAAAAAAAAATTGCTGACAAACACTGCCTGCTAGTAAATACCAATTTGAATTTTGAAAACCAAATGACTGTTTGCAGATATATTATAAGAGCATCACCATTGCACTTCCCAAACAGAGCCCCAGGGGCACCTCATTTGTTATCAGGTGATGGTGATGTTTGGTCTAGCCTCACACGAGGTGCTCGCACTCCTTACCACTCTAGCCATACATAGTTGCCACGGGAAGCCCATTATTATTAAACAGAAATTTTTTAAATTTATTTATTATTATTTTAGTTTACATAACATATATTTAATTCTACTATTTTTATAATGTTACTCATTGAATTGATTTCATTCATTCAGATATAACTCGCTTCACACAGTCAATGAGACTTGCAGTTCATTAATTCAATTCATTCAAGTTTGTATTTCAACCGAAAAATTTCCAATTCCACTATTCGTTATGGTTTATAAAATACTTCTTACAGTAAAATTCCAATGTGAGATCATACTCCTAAATACATTATACTCCTGGCTGGGTAGTAATGTAAAAATAATATCCACCTCTTCCAAAACTGACCACAGAATTGTTTCATATGACAATAAAATGCTTTGTAATCTGAGAAAGGGTCTTATTAGCTTCCATTGCAACTTTTAATAAATTACCAAACCATTTGAAAAATCTTCCTAACAATTTATTTAAAATCCAATTAAAAAGATTTTCTTTTACAGAAAAACAATATTATTTATTAATATGAAATTTAATCATATTTATTTTTTATCTTATAATTTATGTTTTTATATTTATAAATTGTCTTATAATGAGATAGATTATATTTCTCTTATAAATAATCTATTCATGTTATTTATATTATTTTTTTGGGTGCTACTTTTGCAAATGTCTTCTGTTTTAAGTTATGTTGATTTAATTTTAGTTGTTGGTTGAAAATTTTTGTTATTGTTGATAATAAAATTGAATAAAAAATTATGACATTAATTCGAAAATTATATATAAATTTGTTTAAACAGAGGCCTTAGTTAGAGTGCGGGCATTGATCCCAATGCAATTACATTTATTCCATCAGATATTAGTTCAGCAAGAATCACTGGAAGCTGGACAGGTAGAAATAGGACAATGGCTGGACAGTGCTGAAGCATTATTAGCTAGTCATTCAGTCGCTGGAGGCAAAGAAGCAGTACAGTCGCGCCTTGATAAACATAAGGTAAGCTGCAAACTGACTTAATTTTTGTTGTATATACTAATTTGCAAATTATTCTTTAACATAATTTTATGTTATAAGTTTTTTTTTGTTTGTTTAGAAATTTTGAAGTTATTATTATTTTACAAAGCCGGCATTGTAATCTATCATAATTTTTTAAATAATTAATTATTCCACGATAAGGAAGAAAATTTAAGTTAACATCCAAGTTGTCTTTGTTCCTGGGAGAAGAAAAATTTATCAATATACGGAAACTTTCCTACACATGGCTATGCCAGAAGACCTTCATTTCATTATGCAAGGAAACATTGTCAGGAAATGTAACCTAAGATCAGATTCAAATCCTAATAAAGGTTGTTGCTTTTATTTGGATTTGATTACTAAGTTAAGAATATCGGTGTTCTTTATGGTTTTTGAGTTAATTTCTTTGTTTTTATTGATGGCTTGTTATTACAAATAATTTTTTTTTTAATTTGCAATTTTGTGAAACTTTAAATCAAGGTACTGAAGTACGGAAAATAAACTTGAAGGAGAGTTTCATAATGTAATGCATTCCACTACTTCAAAGAGTAGTACACTCACATTCTAAGAAGCTACATCCCAACCCCTGTAGGGGAAGAAACCCACCAAGTGACGATTCTGGTCGCCACACCACCCCTGCCATTCCAAGCCCTGAGGGGCTTTACCGGGAGTCATCTTATTGACCTTTGTACTGATTACATATCTCAGTCATCAGCCAGGCCTC
>JAAAKQ030256266.1:0-10841 GCA_010016005.3 Zanna intricata | reverse complement strand
CAATTAACCACACTTTTCAGGAGTGATCGACCTGAGATTGTACAAGACTACACTTCATTCACATTCATACATATCATAATCATTCATCCTCTGAAGTAATATCTTCCCGTAGTTCCGGTGGCTAAACAGAAAAAAAATAAGACATTTTAGTGCTACAAATATGCTCACGTGGAACTTGTTTGAAGTTAATAAGTACTATAAACAAAACTGTTGGAAATGCTTTGTACATCAATAAAACTTGCATGAAAGTACATCTTTTTGTTATTTTTTTTATTATCACCTAAAATACGCTGAAAATAATTTATAATCAACTTATATTATATTAAATTATTGAAAAACTTCGATAAATTAAAAAAAATTTCTCTAATTATAAATATGAACATTTATTAACTAAGATTTTCAAAGTAGGGATAATCCTCTGAAGACCCTTTAAATATTCTCAAAAGTGATGTATAATTAAATCTTGTAGGAACTAATTTCAGATTTATAATTAAAAAGGTAGGGTTTTCTACTACTCTTAATGTCAGTTCTGATTCAAGAGTTCTTCCTTAAAAACAGTGCTCAAATGAAATTAATTTAAGAAAAGATCTGGCTTAATATCACATCCATTTAATTGTTGTAGTAAGAGGTTGAAAATATTTAAGAAGGATAGGTTAAAGTTTTTAAATAATTTACGAAATTTTAATATAATTTGACGAAATATTTCAATTATTTCAACGTGAATTTTTTTTCTTTCAATTGTTGAAAATAATTGTTATATTAATTAAAATACTGTATTAATAGTATGTAAGCTCGCGCTGTTGATAATACATAAGTTAAAAAGTAATAAACACATAAATTTCCTTTTGTAAAATGTAACATTATACTTGTTGTATAAGTAAACAACAACAATAAACATGTGATTTTTCATTTAAATTTTACATATGAATCAGAAATAAAACAAAATACCAGATCTTACGTTAGTTTGTCGTACATTAAAATTATCATTAATAAATCAAAGAAATAGATAAACCAATTTATTAATTTTTAAGAATAATTTTAATAGTACAACACACGAACAACTAATATAATTGTATTTAGAAATCTTTCATCCTTAGATTTACAGTAGATTCTTGTGTACAGATGAAATAATATACAAGGCCAATAGTATTCATTAGAAACTATTGCAACATTATCACAATTCTGATTGATCTCCCACCTGAGGAGGTACTGGAGTTTAATTTGCAAGTTTTATGACATTAATTGACCAATTTAAATTATTCCTCCTTTAAATAACAAAACATTTGTTTTAGAATAGCAAAATATATTGTTTTTTTTTTTTTTACCTTGAATGAAATACTGTACAGAACTTTCTCTAAACTGAAAAATAAACTTATTATATAAAATAGCCGAATTATCTACAGTTTATTAATCAATTGGAAACCGGTACCTGTTATCTAAAACAGAACCTTCAGTCAAAATTTTCAAAAAATCATTTTAAAAAAATCAATTGTGAATAAAAAAAAAAGTGAACGAATGAAAATAATTAGTTCATGTATTTTCAACCTATTTTACACACCAAACTGCAGCCGAGAAGATTTCCAGATGTATATAGACGATATAGAACACCTAGTCAACAGAGTTCAAAAGAAGTTAATAATTTTTCAATGCTAAAGCCATTGTAACTGGCAGATTTAACACCCGTACAGGTGAAATATTGAATGTATTTATGTCAACGTACGTTCTTACATGTATCAACAACGGAATATCAATTTATTCTACAAGTGGCCACACTACTGTCTTGGATCTTGTAATTCTTGATGAGAGATGGCGTCCGGCTGCTACAATTGAAATATATTGGATGAATTTACTTAAATCACCATATGGCGGCTTTATTAAAGATCACAGACCCTAATATTAAACCTTGAGATGGAATCTCTCCGCCTAGACTAAAAAAACATCAGATCGATGTTCTAATTGAAAAGGTTTCAATTTGACTTGAAAACAACGAAGTTACACTGAAATTTTTTCAAAAAACTATCCGTACTGAGATGAAAAGGATAAACAGAGTAAGAAACGATCACAAAGTATATTGGTGATCTGATTTTATAATCACTCTGTGTCGTGATGCACAACGTAAAAGAAAATTGGCTCAGCGGTTACTCAAAAAAGGCATGAATAATACGAAAAATGCAATTGAGGATTGTAGACAAGCACGTTGGAATCTAAACTATGAAATTAAGAATTCGAAGAAACAAAAAATGGCTAACACTGTGTGAAGAATTAGATCGCGACCCTTGGGGTAATGCGTACAAAATAGTAATTAAGCGTTTTGGCTGTATGTTGCACTAGTATTGAAGTGAGGATGCTATGACCATATTAAACTGCCTCTTTCCTCGTGTCGAGACGATCCTTTAAACACCAGAAAAGTTTGATAGATGATGCTCCACCATAGACGATATAACATATGCAATCAACTGTTTGAAAATTCCTGGAGTCAGAGCCCTTGATGGCATCCCGGCTGCTGTGATAAAAGGCCTTCTAGTTAAGATATCTGGTGTGATATTTAAACTTTTCAACAATCAATTGGAGAATAGCTCGTATCCACGTTGTTGGAAGGAGTCACGCGTGCTGTTCATCCCTAAGCGCAATACGGCTGAACTTTGACTGGAGGTACGGCTGCTTTGCCTCTCTAATAACATAGCCAAAGCCATGCAGAGAGATATTTCTATCAGGCTGATTGAAGAATTAAATAACAACGGTGGCATACACGAACATCAGTGTGGCTTCATAAAAGCTCGATCTACTGTTACGGCAATTAATTGTGTCACTAGATGACTAAGAAGCGGTACGTGGCGCACCAAAAGCACCCCGACGCTGGTTCTACTGGATGTTCGGAATGCTTTCGGTTCCATTCATTGGGACGTGGCTTTTGAGGCACTTAAAAAAAAGGGCTTAAGCACATATCTTCTAAGACAAATTGCTCAGTACTTCAATGATCGAAGATCAATTATAGAAACAACTGATGGAAAGCTGGAGTGGCAGATGTTTGGAAGGGGTTATCAAATACTGATTTAAAAGATAAGTTTACTAATCAATAAATTACCTATCTGATCATTCGAAATAGCTCTATTTCTGTTAAAAATAAAAAAAAAAAACTGATTAATAAATAACATTCTTAACCGACCTCTATAAAGAACTGTTGTATATTCGGCCCGTATATTTCTTTTATATGTGTTCGCGCATAAATTTTTTTCTATAAATCCTATTGAAATAAATCTTGTTTAAATCAATGCAGCTGCTTTTCACGGTGGCACCATGGTGTTGAAAACATTTTTTAAACACAATTATTCGGTTTGAAAATTGACCAAAAAAATTTTTCGCCATCTGGAGGGTGGGAGAGTGGAAATCCTTATATTCTAAACGTATGAATCACGTTAGATGATGTTATATGGTCTTCTGTAGAGCAGGTAATGTGAATTTGTGCACAAGAGAGATTTCAAACGAAATATCATAAAAGAGTACATATTTTTATTGGTTCCAGAGTTATAGCAAGATAAAATTTTAATTAATAAAATATTAGGATCTTAGGGGAAGGGCACATCGGTTTAAATCAGACTTCATCTCTTATTCTTAACTTTTTTTTAAATTTAAATATATTGATTTATTAACAATTATTCATAAATTCTACTCATTAAAAAAAAAAAAATTGATGAAAAAAAAAATATATATAAATCAGAAGTTATGAGTGAAATAAAATTTTATGTAATTTTCATTTTTTTTTTTTTAAATTGTGTAATTTAATAGGCGCCGGCCTCCGTGGCTGAGTGATAGCGTCATGGCCTTTCATCCGGAGGTCCCGGGTTCGATTCCCGGTCAGGCATGGCATTTTTCACACACGCTACAATTCATTCATCTCATCTTCTGAAGATATAACTTAACGGTGGTTCCGGAGGTTAAACAAAAAAAAAAAAAAAAAATTAATAGGCATACAAGAAAGTCATGTATGTAGTGTCCACATCAGATATTTAAACAAAAAATTATTATTCCAATTTTAACTACTTTTTCAAAGTAAAAAGGGTACTCATGAATTTTTAACGAAATTGTTCAGTAAAAGAAATAATTTTACGCATTTTATTTATTTTTTTTAAATATTGTCTATAAAAAAAAAATAAAAAAAAAAAAAAAAAAAAAGATGTAATTATCAATTTTAAAGGAATTTGCACTTGGTAATATAATTTTTCTTTTGTCGGAATGTTTAGATCATTATCTATTATGTAAAAGAAAATCAATGTAGAGTCTTAAGCACTTTGACTGAGAACGTATAATATTTCAAGGTTTCAGAAGAAAGACGGTAATTTTCCTAAGTTATATCCTTGTAAGTCAACATTATTTTATATTATTTATTAGATGCCTCTTTTCTAGAGACCTTGCATCAACTGCTAACTAGCCGAAAAAATTTGCCGTATCATTATATTTTTGTTTCATTCGTAATAGACCTTTATCTAGATGCGTGACTAAAACACGTCACTTTCTCTGACAGATGATCGTTTTAATGAAAGTAAAATTGATTTTTTTAATATATATCTAAAACTTTTTATACTTCAATAATTTTCTTTATAATTTTAATCAATGTCTTTTTAAATTCATAATAGATATAAATATTTTCCGAAGAAAATTACGTATTTCTTTCGGTCACACGGTGGAATTGGAAAGTGAAATTGAATTTGCTTTACGTTTTGAGGTAGAGAAGTATGAAAATACTATTCCCTTAAAATACGAGTATAATTTTCTTATATAAAGAGTGTTTGTAAAATAGTAAGTGGCTATACTTTTTCGGATTCTACTTGTAAAACTATACAAAAAAAATATCCTTAGGAAAAATGGCAATTTCTCCTTCGTTCTCATCCTGTTCACTTTTTTGTTATTTTATGTAAATATTTACTCAAGTTCGGATAGCGGCACCGGGCTGGTCTAATGGATATCGCAACATCGCAAATCAGCTGATTTCGAAGTCGAGTGTTTTAATGTTCAAATTCTAGTAAAGGTAGTTACTTTTATATGGATTTGAATACTGGATCGTGGATACCGGTGTTCTTGGGTGGTTGGGTTTCAATTAACCACACTTCTCAGGAGTGATCGACCTGAGGTGGTACAAGACAACACTTATTCACATTCATCCTCTGAAGTAATGCCTTACGGTAGTTTCGGAGGCTAAACAGAAAAAGAAAGAAGTTCGGGTAGAGGAACAGATTAATATTTTGTAAGCGTCATAAGATGTTAAAATTAGCAAAAAAACAGAATTTAAATGCCTTCGCAATTTACAAAATGGTACACGGGTAGTCGTTTCATTTTAAAAATTTATTATTAAGTTTATTATTGTGAGAAAATTATTATTAATTTAATACTAATTTACAATAATAGAATTAACAATAAATAAAATATTAATATTTAATAAAAAGTAAAGTGGAGGACATGAAACAGACACCAAATTGGACAACATCCATTTTCTGCCACAATTCGGCTACATTTTAATCGATTTAAAAAAATTAAATGTCATTTTATGGAAAATAAAAGGCTTAATATTTCAAGCCTTTAATTTTGATAAAACTTTATTGAAAAATAAACATGGCCGCCATATTGTAATTTGCGGAAGTATTTAAGTCCTGATTTTTTGAAAATTTTAAAAAGTTTATTACCAATACGCTTACTTAATATTAATCTGATTCTTTTAATCGAACTTCAGATGTAAATTTTTTACATACAAAATAGTGGTCAGGGAGAGGACGAAAGAAAAATTGCCATTTTTCCTATGAATATTTTTTGTTTAGTTTTACAAGTAGAATTCGAAAAAGTATAGCCAGCCAATCACTTCCAAAACAACTATATATATATATATATATATATATATATATATATATATATATATATATCGGCCTACATATAAAATTTGTTTTTTTATGAATAAACTTTTCGTTTGGATGATGTGATTGAGGAATGAAAAATGAATTTTCTGTACGTTTTCAGGTATGAGAATTCGAAAATACTATTCATATATAGAATATTGTGGCTTGAAAATCTCCAAAAGTACTACATCGACATCTTTGAAATTTATATATGCTGTAATAGTATCGAAGTTGTGGTGTGTGAGAATTTGTTGAAGATTGGTCGAGTCGTTCTTCAGTTACAACAGAAAACATAACCTCAATTCTAGGTTATGTATTTGTATTATTTATGTATTATGTACTGGACTTTGTATGATATATTTTTCATACGCGCTTATACAGTGAGTCACAGTGATGAATGAATTTAAACTTGATGCTTTATCTCTTTTATTATTTAATTAAATTATGCGTGTTTTTTTTAATTAAACACCCACGCAGCAACTGGAACCCCCATTAGGTATTACATCAGCCGCTGCGCAGTACCTTGTCAGCAGATTATCCGACTGCCCCCAATTTTGGTAGAGTAACTGGATCCCCCATCGGGGTCTCCCCAGTCTTACCGAAACATCCCGACTCTCTGCTTGTAGAGTGCGGAAATGCTCCTCCTCCGGGGAGCTACCCTTCCTGTCTCTACACCTATTCCTACCGAGGGTTGAACGTGCATTTCGCAAACCCAGCCCTACTCCCCTCCTGTGTGCGATCCTCTTAAACCTCTTTAGGGGCCTCCGTGCGTCATCAGAAGTACCCCGATCCAGGATACTCTTGCATTTGCCGCGGACCAAGGCATCGTCTACAATTCCTTCGCCTTCCTCCCTGACTCTATACGTCTCCATGATTCGCCCTCAGGCGTCCACCTCGTTTTTTAACGCCTGTTTTTTTTTAATCTCATACGTATGTACATTCCTGTTTCTTACTGTTAACCTATTTTTTCAAAATATGATGGTGTTCTGCCGTTGTATATTCCCGGTTTGTATTTATTTTTTCGCCTCTGTTTGCAAGTTTTGCCTCCAGTTTCCAAATATTGATAGTTAATATATATACACTACATACAAGAAGAAATAGTAAGCCCACGCTAGTTTGACCTACTTCCTGGGTTATTTATCAGTGATAAGCAACTAACGTTACACATCAAATTATGGTAATAATAATTTTATCTTCTCATAAAAAAAAGAAATTGCTATTAAAAACAAAAACTTATACCTCTTTTAGTTTTCTCATTTAATTTGTTTTGTATATTTCTTGCGAAAAACACTTTTTTATTATGCTGGATGTGAATACTTGATGTAATTAAAGTTACTGAACTTAGTATTTTTAATTTATTGGTTAAATATTTATCATATGTTTCTCTGCAGCCATAGCTAATGAAAATATAGGGTTCATTGCATTCACTTTTAAAAATGTATTGATTAATTAGAAATGATTAAGAGTTGAGTTCTTCTTTAAACAAGGGAAATAATTTGCTAGACAATAAAAATCAAGTTATTCTCACTTTTAAGATATAACCTAACAATTCTATTGAATTTTTATATTATACCTCATCTTGCTAAAAAAATTAACAGATTATTTTTTTCAAACGCTATTCCCTTCAGATTACGACAAATAGAAAAAAGTCATATATTTTATTACAAAACTAGTGTAATTTTGTTCCTACTAGATGTTATTAGCTTTACAAATATTTCTTGTATATTTGTATTAAAGTGAAAAAAAAATAATAATTATGGTTTTGTATATATATATATATATATATGTATATTACTTCAGTTAACTTAAAAGAAATATGTTTGCGAGTATAAAGTACGTTGGTTCTTCGTAATTGTACCTTAGTTGTATTTTGAACTAAGGGCCACAGCATCGTTTACATATAGAATAACATATAAACTGTTTTAACTATACTGCACTTTGTAATTATGTGTCATAATTTACAACAGAAAGCCAGTAACAAAATTAAAGGATAGAATTTTAATAGCCAGATTCTCAAAACAACATGAATGTTACAAATAACTTGTTGAATTTACTTAAGTTTATTCTGAACATTTATGTTATTTAAACTATTCCATTAAATATATTAGTAAGTTCTACTGAACTAAACTCTAGACAGATCTTTGTTAATTCATATATTTATATACAGGTTAAAATAATATTTCCTTAAAAAATAAATAAAATAAATCTACGTAAATATATGATGGTAATTAATAATTTGAAAAATAACATATTTCTTATTAAACGAATTGATATTTGTTATTTGTCCTTCGTAATGATATTTATTTATAATTTCATCAAAAATAGTGTTTAAAAAAAATTGTAGGTTAAGATGGGAAATCAACCAAGAAACGTGTAATAAGATTCTTATATAAATTTAACGCTTACTCAGCAAAACAGTTCTTTTAAATATAAAGTTATGTAACCGTAATTTAATAGCTGATTAATTATAATTATTAACCAACAACAATAATAAGAATAGTAACAAAAATAGAACAAAGTAATTTTAATTCTAACGAATATATAATGCTAAATAATACATAAACAATTATTTGTTTACATTTTTAATTTATCGTTAATTAATTTTAGTCGAGTAGAATTTTAATATACAAACAGATGATGATATAAATATTAGGAATGTATACTAATAAAGATACGTGAGTTATAAAAGAATATCTGAAAGTAAAACATTAAGAAATATTTGCAGAACTACAAAAAATAAAGAAAAGAAATGAATTTATGAATGAACAGAAAACTGAAAGAATTATAGAAAAATATCTGAGTTATTAAACTTATTAATAAAAGAAGATGCAGTAAACAGGATATAACATCAAGAGATATAGAAATGAGTGGAAAGCCAGAAAGAGGAAGACCAAAGAGGAGATTATTAAATCCAGTAAATTAATTATATAATGAATGTGACGTATTACAAGATGTACCTAAGGTTTGAAAGAAATAACAAAGGATAGTTAGGTAGGTACAGACTCCATGATCATATATATTTGGAATAAATAAAGTAAATTAAAAAAAAAAACATTATATAAGAGACATATTTAATGTAATCTGTTTCCAATCGACTAAATTTTAGAAAAATTTTACAATTGTAGAACTTTCCCGTCACGGGTCTACACCCGCGTTCCAGTAAATTTCTACAACTGTGGCTTGTTTTTGATGCACGGTTTATCTCTCTCTATATCTGTTTAGCCTCAGGGAACTACCGTAAGGTATTATTACCTCAGAGGATGAATGAGGATGATGTGTATGAATTTGAATGAAGTGTAGTCTTGTACAATCTCAGGTCGACCACTCCTGAGAAGTATGATTAATTGAAACCCAGTCACCAAAGAACACCGGTTTCCACGATCTAGTATTCAAATCCGTATAAAAATAACTACCTTTACTAGGATTTGAACATGATGGACGGCTTATATACTCACAACTTAACTAAAAATATTTATAATTTTATTTAAATAAAATAGTTTTTCCTTTATTTAATTCAATGATTCTAACTAAACCGCGAGCTTACATATCGAATTTGATTCTGACAGATAGGGCCGTACCAGCGGCAAAGGTCGGCGCTAACAAAATTAATGTAATTTCATAACTTACATAAAATAAATTTCGCATATAAGGGCGGCAGACTGGTGTAGCTGCGAGGATTAACGTACCAGGTACCGAGTCAACCGGGTGATCTAGTTCGAAAATCACCCAGACAGAGTTATTTTTCTATACTTTAAATATTATTTATTTATTTTAATTCCACCGCTCATTTCTGACGTCACAATATATCATACGACTAAAGCAGAATTTTTTTTGGGATGGTGGTGCGATTTTGCAAACATTTTGTTCTTTTTTTGTGCAAATATTGTTATTTTTTCTAAATAAAATATGACTTTAATTAGGCGAAACCTTGAGATACTGAGGGTGATCTTAATCTACAGCCTCACTCTCTTGACCTTTTAACTTGAAAATTTAATGGTACCAATGCCTCACATATAGAAATATTTTTACCAAGTTTGGTTCAATTGGTCCAGTAGTTTTGGAAATATAAGGTGATTTAGAGGCAAACACCGACACATGTACAAACGAACATTAACATCCAGAAAATTTTCATCCGGTTTTTAATTCTTTAGAAGTCCAAATGTCCAAATCCGGTGTAAACAGTATATGCCCAAACTAGACCAATTATAATACTTTCCCTTCTAGAGCTGTAGCTCTGCTATAGCGCTATCTAGACGGGACAGTAAATACCAGAAGAATAAATAAAATAAAATAAAAGTAATTTAAACTAATTAATAATTTAAAAGAAGTATTTCACTGTTACAAAATAAATAATCATAAGTATTCCAAAAAAATTGCAAATTTAAATAAAAAAATAGAATTTATTAATTAAATTAATTAAGTAAATTTAAATGTTATTAATTTAATTAAAATTTAAACCTACCAAATATGGAAACCTGGAAACTAATTCTGACCGTAAAGTATCTAATCAAAAACTAAAATGGACGTAATTTTTTTTTTCGGAAAAAAAATTTCTTAATTAAATTATTATCAGTTAAACCACAAAATTAAATAGCTATTATTGTTTTTTCAAACTGGCGATAATGAAGAATTATTTATAGTAACATTACCAATATTTTTGAATATAAAAATCAATATTTTTTTGTATGAGATTTTCCACCAGATGGTAGAATATATAACAGATGCAGTTTTATTCTATGACAAAATCTTTGGTTAAAGAAAGCCCTAGAATCAAATTTATTTCATTTCCTAATGTGTATATTGCAATCTGCTCAACTAGGGAACAATAAGCAAACCCCCTTTCCAACAACCCAATGAGATGAGAATAGTACGTATCGCATGGTCTAGTGGTTAACGCGACATCGCAAATCAGCTGATTTCGAACTCGAGAGTTCTAAGGTTCAAGTCCTAGTAAAG
>JAAAKQ030256222.1:0-10842 GCA_010016005.3 Zanna intricata | reverse complement strand
GCATCCCGGCGGCAGTGTTGAAGGGTCTCCTGCGGAAGTCACCGGGAAGCATCTTGCAACTGCTTAACGATCAACTTGAGAGCGGCACTTTCCCCAGTTGTTGGAAGCAAGATTGTTGTCGGGAACCTTCCCTAGTTGGTGGTCTTCATTCCTAAGCGAGGCGACACAACAATAGGACGGGAACTAAGACCGTTGTGCCTATTGAACAATATCGCAAAAGTAATGAAGAGGGTAATATTTAACCGTCTGCGGAGCTTGAAGAAGGTGGTGGACTGCATCAGAGCCAATTCGGATTCCGAAAGGGACGGTCCACAATCAAGGCAATAGACTGCGTACTGAAATGGGCCATTGAAACCAGAGCCGGCACTTGGCAAACACATAGCATCCCTACCTAAACATAATTTACACTCACTTCGCTCGATAACCTCGTCTTATGAACCTTAAATGTGCAAATTATATACAACTTATTAATAACAAAGGTCATAATTAAACTAAATACAACAAAATTAATTATTGTTATTTTACATTGATTAAAAATAAATCTATTATTGTCATTTTTTATTGTCGTTTTAGAAAAAAAAAAATTTCTTATTCGCTTACCGAAAAAGATCTGATTTGAATGCTAGACAGTGAATACTGGTGTAGTTTGGTGGTTGGATTGAATTAACCACACATCTCAGGATGGTCAGCCTGAGTCTATACAAGACTACACCTCAGTCATACTTACTATCCTCATCTCATTGCGGCATGAGGGGGTTGCCTAATGTTCACAATAGGTTGACATCTACGAGGGGTGATCAAAAAAAAAGGAGAATGAATTTTTATAGCAGCAATTACTTACGCTGCATTTATTTCAATTAGTATGTCTCGTACCCTCATGTGTTGCGACGGGCAGTGACAAGTTTGAACACGTTCCGGCTTGTCAGTCTGCTTGTATAGTCGCTAAAGCGAGGTCGTGTTTGTAGTGTCTGTCGTGAAACATGGATCTTGAACAACGCATTAACATTAAGTTTTGTTTTAAGTTGAAAAAAAGTGCCAAAGAAGCTTACGAAATGTTAAAATCAGTGCATAGTGATAATGTGGTAACTTTGAAGACTGTTTACAAGTGATATGAGCAATTTAAAAGTGGAAATAAGTCTGCGAAGGATGAGGAACGGTCGGAACGTCCTTCGACCTAAAATACATTGTTTTCTCGATTGTGAGGGCATAGTGCGATCAGAGTTCGTTCCAAGGGGAACAACTGTAAACTCGGAATTTTACAAGAGGGTACTGGAACGTTTGCGAAACTATTTGTGAAGAAAGAGGCGTAAAAAATGGACCAATATCTTTCCTCATCATGACAACGCACGGCAACACAAGTCGCTTTTGATTCGTGAGTTTTGGCCCTAAAAGTCTTTCTGTCTGTCCACATCCTCCTTACTCACAGATTTAGCATCATGCGACTTCTGGCTCTTCACAAAAATTAAAAAAATATGCTAAAAGGGAAACGTTCTGACACCATTCCTGACAATGAGAAGGCCACGACAGAGCAGTTGAAAGCCATTTCAAAAGAAGCCTTCCATAAATGCTTCCAGTCTTGGATTCAAGTTGGGATAAGTGTTTTGCTAGCCAAGGACAGTACTTTGAAGGAGATTAATTCATATTTAAGGTAACTTTTTTACTTCGTTTTTTATAACATAATTCACTGTACTTTTTGATCAAACCTCGTACACTCTAGGAATAAAAACTGATTACTACGATTACTTTGTTCTTCTAAACATCTATAGTTGTTAATATCATTAAATGATAGGGTTGTTAATTCAAAAAATTTGAATATAATTTTCAGCAATCTTTATCATGCTTTATATATATAGTGTTAGTTATTTTTTTAATTATTAAAGCTGTCTGACAATTTGTATAGCACATTTTTGGTATCCAATGTTATTTTCAAAAACATTTGGACGGAAAAAAATCGGAGCCATAGAAGTAATAGTAAAAAAGATAGTCTAGATCAGACTGGTAAAAGACAAATAATAAACAGCTTGATTACAACTATATTAAAATTTTTTCTAATTTACTAAAATGTTTAATAACTTACGTCTATAGAAAAGTTTTTCTGCCAACAAAAATATTTATTTTGTAAGGAATATCTCACTGATAAAGACGGAAAAAAATACTAAGACGAAAATAAATTTAAACGAATAATACACAATATCTATTTATTTTTTGCCATTAATATTTTAGAAAATAATTATGAATATGCAGAATAATTAATCTGTGTAAGATAAAAGATTATAAAAAATAATTTTTAACCACAAATAATCTTAGCCTTGCGTAATTAAAAATAAATTAGAAATAAGAAGAAGTAATGAGTTAAAATTTAAATAATTAATTAATAATAATGAATTTGATTTATTATATTCGTTTAATGTATACATATAAATATAATAATATTATATATACGTATAAATTAAACAAGGTGAATTAAAAATAAATATATTCCTATATTTTTGTAGCTATGCATGTTGTTGATATACGTTAAGTAGTATTATTTAACTTTTTTGAGACAAATGAATTTACCATCTGTTCCTTCGGAACAAATGAATAGATGTGTTAAAAATATATAATTAGCTTGAAGGAGAGAAATCCTGACACTATATTCCTCTATATTCCTAACTTCTCTATATTCCTTTTATTCTGTCTGGCACTCGGTAACAGCTGCCAATGGGTGTTAATGAAATTATTTTTTTGGTAGTGTATGAGAAATACTGACCGGGATTGGAACCAGAACCTCTGGATGAAAGGCAGAGACGCTATCACTTCGCCAGGGAGATCGGCGCTTAATACTTTAATGTCTGTTTTCGACTTCTAATGTAAACGTTGTTAAAACAAGCTACCATACAGCTCAATGCAATGAGAATGATTTGTATGACATATATATATATATATATATGAAGTGTACTCTTTAGAGTAACACCAAAGTGTACCACTCCTGCAATGTATGCTTGATTCAACTCCAGTTACGAAACTACACCGGTGCCCTTAGTCTAGTGTTAAAATCTATATAAAAGTAACTTATCCTTGAACATCAGAACCTTCGCTAGAGAAAATCAGCTGATTTGCGACGACGATTGTACAATTTGACAAATCCGGTGGGTACCTAACTCTAAGCATAAAAAAATCGCTCTGTAACTTATATGCATTTGTAAAAAAAAAAAAAAACTGTTTTTAGAGAATTAATAACTATCTACCAGTATAATTTTCCATGTTTTATTACAGCAAAGTACTTCAAAAAGTAATATCGGACTTGAAAAACTAAACCTTTTGCAGATCAATAAAATTCTATTTCAATTTTTTTTTTAATGTTATTAATATATGGTTAAACTTACTAAAATAATAATATTTTTATTTAATTTACTTATTATTTTTTTTCTCGGATGGAGAGTAGGACTTCCTCTAGAGGTATTATCCAACCACCTTCAGCAGACTATTGACTAAAACCACAAACCTTTCTACTACGGCTCGAACTGGAACCGTTTAACACATTACATCAGGCGGAGTCTCCTAGCCTGAGAAGGCCGCTACATAATTTTCACGACTATCCAGATCACCCTTCGTTGTTCTGAAAATACTACCGACAAATCGGGTCACACTCTTCCAGCTGCTCAGGTCGTGGTCATCGCAATCACGTTAAGGGGGCTCAGTGCTCCGAGATCCGTCTCTAGTGTTCCTCGATCTGCCACTTACCGAGTACATTTGAAAAAAGTGTACTCAGCGTCGTCCCGTACACCGGAGCAGTAGAAGCAGTATAAGACGGTAGAAGTATAAGACTTATTGTACTCTTATAGTAGAAGTATAAGACGGCGCTTTCCCTTAGACATGAAGATAAGTGCGGAAGTACCTGTGACCCGTTAAAAACTGGATCACTTAGTACTACATCTCTCCATACCGCCGCTCTGTCCACGGTCTGCCCAAAGTATAAGCCTTGCTGTTCATCATTCTCTGATCTCGTGGTCCCAGATCTCTTACTACACGAGAAACGTGCGTGTCCATTCCTCCTTGGCGATGGTTTCCTGGTTTTCGCCTGCCCGTCACATCCTGTAGGACGTCTAACGCTCTCTTGCCAAAAGAGCAATGAATATGGTCTTGACAACAACCAGTACGGCAGGCTCGGAAACCGTCAGATACGCGAGAAGCGACTTTCAAGGCCGGGGTGCGTTGCACCCGTGCAAGACGCTCCTAGTTTCTTTCAAATCTTAATGCCTGGGTCCAAACTTCCGCTCCGTATAACAGGACGGAATGTACCGTGGACATCAGCAGTCATCATCTGCTGGCTTTGGTCCACCGACATTTGCCATGAGCCGGCTGATAGCAGTTGTGGCTCTTGCAGCTTTGTTGGCGGCTCTCCGAATCTGCTCACCAAAAACTGAGTTTCTGGTCGATCAAGAAGAAGTAGAAGGAGGGGTGTCGATACACTTCTTCGTTAGAACCGTGACCTCCGTTGGACAACCCATGGTCGTCTAGCCAGGCACTGACTATGTGCGTAGCTCGGCTGAACCTGAGTTTGGCGCGCTTCACGTCGCGGTCTGCGACAAGTAGCGCAAGTCATCACCATACCCTACCAAGACCGATTCTTCAGGCATTTCCAGGCCAAGCAAGTCGTCACTGAAGGCGTTCCAAAGGTCGGGGGTGAGAATCAATCCCTGCGCCGCCCTTGATGTGATCGCGGTTATACGCCAACTTTCTGTGATTTCGTAGATGACCGCATTTTATTAGCTATGTGTCCACAATTCTGAGGAGGTATTGAGGCAAGTGGAATGAATGCTCGAGGGCCCGAATCTTATCGCTCTACCGTGCAGAGTTTAATGAGTTTTTCACCGTTCAAAGTAACGAGAAAACCACACGGCGTGAAAAATGGTTGTGCTCCTCTGTTCGCTGCATGGCCTCATTAACCTGTTGGAAATCTAGGTCTATCTATCAATTATAGATAGGTCTCCTTGGCCTAGGAAGAACTGCTCTACCTGCTTGCCACAAAGATCTTGTAACCAAAGTATCTAGGATCGTACCCTGTTTTCTGTTTACAGCTGTTGTATCATTAATTTTGTATAGAAATACAAATAATGCATGCCAAGATCTTAAAAGACCTCTGAATAATGGGAAGTATTTGTGTTGTTTACTGTTACCTAATATTATATGTACTACATGCGTCTGAGCAATATAAAAGATATAAAAACATTGCAGTAGACTCCATCTCAACATATCACCCCATACTTAACCTTGATAAGTGATTTCAGAACTCTATCAGGGCAAATTTTTTTTTTAAATAATAGAATTTATTTATACAAACTCCTAATTGCTTTTTGGGATTAGTAATATGTTGGACATTCCAGGATAGTCTACTGTCCAAAGTAAATGCCCAAGAGTATTTCACAAATGTAGCATTTCACAAAAATTCTATCTTCAAAAAAGAGTGTCCACAAGAAAACCAAAGGCAAGAAAGTATTTTTATAAAACTATTAATAAAGATGGATAAAAATATAAATATAACTTACAGAGTTATAGAAACACGTCACAGTAAAAATAATACATAGTCTTATAGCTGTTAAGACTCATAGGAACATTGTGATTTGTGAACTTCAATTTAGCAGGCATGAACAAAAGTGATAGCTCATGATTAAACATGTGATTTATCAGATTAAGTTGCATTTACAGCACTTACTGATTTATAGGAGACTATCTGGTAAAACTTCACCATAACATTCTTCATGGTGGCCAGTTTCATTTACAGTTAGTCTAACCCTTGTGGAATGTAATGTAGAAAAACAAAAAAATATATATTTTGCCAGTTGATCACGATCAATTCATCTTTTATCACCTGACGAGATTACATGACATTACATTTTTTTTTCACCAATCTCGCAGCAAATAAAGAAAATAAAGGTTGCAGTATATAAAGCAATCTTGCAGCAAATAAATATTTCATTACTGATATTAAGGCTCTTCAAAATCTCTTATCTCAAAATGAAATGATGTGTAATTCATTAGATTTTTTGATAGTACAAATCTACTTCATGCAGGTGATGAACTCTTCTTTCAACATTCTATCTTGTTATTTATGACAATTATCAGAAAAACTGAGTATTGAAATTAAAACTTGCATATTTTAAATGCAGTTAACATTTCACCCTCTTTGACAATGGTTCTAATAGAATCAATGATTCTTGATAAACTAAATGCCATTCCTTATCCCATGCACAAGCTTCAAGCTTATGTTATGATACCATCAAGCAAGAAAAAAAAAACAAGAAAAATTGAAGAACTCTATATTGTCCTTGGATAGAATTGTGTTTAAATTCTCCTTCACTATCTGTAACTTCATCATATTCTAATGATCAATAACCTATCTTACTCACACTTGATAGTATTTTCTGATAAATTTTTTTCATTTATTAATTACCAAACCTGATTTTACTGATATTTCTCAAAATCATTTGGGTACTTACAAAAAAAATTTATTCAATCAACTTTCTTTTTTTTTCCTTTTTTTAACCTCTGGAACCACCTTTGGGTATAACATCAGAGGATGAAGATGAATGATGGTTAGCATGTGTGAAAATGCTATGCCTGACTGGGATTCAAACCTGGGATCTCCAGATGAAAGGCCGAGACGCTACCATTCATGCCATGGAAGTCGGCTATTCAATCAACTGAATTGTTATTTGCTGAATAACTATTTCTTACTTAGTTTTTTCAATGAGGACCATTACTACTCCTCCATTGCATTGAAAAGTTGGAGTTATATTAACTTGTTGCTGGCAACATTTGTGCAGTTAGAGTTGTAGCTATTTGAATTTGTAATGACATTTTTTGTTAACCAATATATAAATTTTGTTTATAACTATTATATATATTATTAATTGGATAATAGAATAATGGCTTTAAGGACTGGATGCTCAAAGATCTAATAACAGTTAAGGTGTTCAGTGTGATGCCAATGTTGAAATGTAAGGGTGAAGATATTGAAAAGGTGTACAATAACAATGAGGAGTTTTTAGAAAATGAACAGAACTGTTATAAAATAATTGTGGGGAACTGGAACACAATGGTGAACATAATGGAATGATGGAAAGACAGTGTGCAAGTTTGGATTGGGAACACAAAATGAAAGAGGAAACAGGCTGGCTTTATTTTGCTAAGAGAAAAATTTGTTCATTATGAATACATTTTTCAAAAATCATAAATGATGATATACTTGGACAAGGCCAACAAATTGGTCTTGTCCAAGCTTTCAGACAGATCATTTCTGACTGAAAATATTTACAGGAATGCTGTTCAGAATATTTCTTTTAATGATGGAAATTAGACAAGATTAAAAAAATTCAAACTGCAATGAAAGTGAAGAGCTAGAATATAGAGGGAGTCAGAAAGCATGTGGAGAGTTGAAGTGGGTAAAATTCTGACAAAGGAAATTTTTCAAGGTTAAAGGAAAAATGAAACAGCATATTCTTGCAACCAGCAGATAATTGAAATGTGTTCATGGATAAAATCATCTATAAGAGAAGCTGCAGACAAAGGAATAGATTTTTAATGAAGGCACTCGGACAAAGAAATCTTAGTTAACACAAGAACTTATATGAAAAATGGATGAAAGAAGAAAATATAAAAATAAAGAAGGAGAATACAACAGAGCAATCTATTTAAGATTGAATAATGAATTAAATTGAGAAAAACATAAAGCTAGAGAAAGGTGGCTAAAAGAAGAAGACAAAAGATTTAAAAAAGTTTTTTCCTGGGTGAAAAGTGCTTCTACGTTATCATCACTTGGACACGATATATTACTTGTAGTAAACAAAAATATATCACAATATATATCTCAAAGCCATACAAGTACCAACTGTTTTATAGCAATTGGCATGAACAGATGACACTCACTACAGTAATTTAAACAACTGAACCGAAGCAGCTGACCCTAAGAAACTGTAAAACTAAAAATAGATATGTTTTATTACCCCCTATAATGGTTTGTATTTTAGTCCCTAGGTTAAACTTGTAATGCAATGCCGCATAACATATACAATCCACAAGGATGTGATATATTGTCAGTCGACAGTCACAGTGAACACAAACTGGTACATCTGTTTAAGACAACAGTATCCATTTGTGAGTCTAGTCTGCCCTATTCGCATAAGGCAGATCTCCTCTAGACATTTATTTCTGCTTGAGGAGCTCCACAATGAACAGTGTTCTTTACTGGGTGAAGTTTATTGTTCATGGTAGTATTCCAATCACTTTGCCACTTATCATGAACCATTTGCTTCAGTAAATAGACAAGAAGAGTGATGCTATTGGTGAAAGGAGGATGAAAAAATTCTTCTTTACCACATTATCAGAAGGCTCATTGCTTGTAATTCCTGTATGGCTGGAAATTCAGCTGAAGTTTACTGTTGTATTGTATGTCTAATCATTTCTGAAATGATACAATGAATCTCACATACAGCAGGGTATCTAGAGTACATGCCATTAATCGCATGTAGAGCACTTCTAGAATCTGATTAAACAAGAACATATCAATATTTTGGACTAATTATATGTAAGCCCTTATTGGCATACAGTTCTGCAATGAAAATACTGTAACATCAGGATTCATGGTATTTTAATATTAAAAAATTTGTTTTGATAGATTACCCGATTTGTGTTCTGTTTGTTATTCAGAAAAAGATCAAACCAGTAATTAACATGAGAAGGCTGCCAAGGAGTGTAATAACATGGAGAAACAATAAGGTTTGGAGGCAATTGTATACTTAGAGCTGAAAAAAAGGTGCTGAACTCTGATGCCTAGTGGATCATTTTCCTGTTCCACGTTTATCTTTTCAGGAATGGTTAAACTTGAAAAGGTTATAATTAGCAAAGATTTTGGTACTTAAACAATATTCTCCCTCCTCATAATCCTCTGCACTGACATAATTAACTGCGGTGATGACTCTTGTGTTATTTCAGATTACCTCCACGTCAGCCAAAAGATAACCCCTTGCTGAAATTCAATGTCTTATGGGGCTCTGTTACCACTCCATTTTTCCCTATATAATTCAGTGGTAGCAGTTTTCAGCATTGTTCCTCATTATATACTTCAACAAGTAGGGCGCCATTCCTGAGCTTTATAACCGATTTCGGATTTCCACCAGCTGTTAGAAAATACTTATTTATCAGGAAGGGAGAGACTTTACAAAAAAAAATTTATCTTCCTTGCTGTATCTTATAAAAAAACCTTAATGAGGAAGGTTTCACAACCTTTGTAACATTCTTTACCTCCTCAACACTGGATACATCTTCAGCTGATAACATCAGTTGAGTCTTTTTAAACTACTTAGTTTTTTTTTATTGGTTTTTCAAGTAGACTTACAATTACTGTAGGATTTGAAATTGAGACTGACATACAATTCCCATGAGTATGAGCGATATAACAGATCATTCCAACAGAGCACACTTTTACTGGAGCTAGAGCTAAATATAATTGGGTTCACCCAAGTGCCCAGAGGACATCGTTCAAGATTCATTACATAGAGACATCCACCTATCATGGGTTACAGTTGTGTTTCGTGAGGTGTCATAACACTACTGAGTATACGTGTAAGAAGAAGTAGTGTAGGATGTTGTGTTTTTGAGTCAGGGTATATGTTACAATTTGTGTAGTGTTCTTCGTGTAATGTATGTGTATAGAGTAAAGTGTTTTGCAGCTCAGTGGGTAGTGGGAAGAAAAGCTATGTATATTAGGCGCATTAGGACTGCGTCCCAAAGCCTTAAAGAATAAAACTCCCTGTTAGGGATATAGAAGAGAAAAACAAGTATGACATGTTGCATAAAATGTACAAAACACCACTTGGAGTAGAAAAGTCTTCTTATAAAATGAGAGAAATTGAGAAGAGAGATGATAAAAGCATTTATTTTTCTTAAAAGATAAAGTAACAGTGATAAGAATATATAGGAGGACCTGTTTGCAGAGAGAAGGAAATGAGAAGCTGAGGTGGAAGGAGAAGTTATAGAAGAGGAGAAAGGCTCACCAATTTTGAGATCTGAAATTACACAAGCTATTAAAGACATGAAGACTGTGAAAGCAACAGAAGTAGATGAACTTCCAACAAAACTTTTTAAGTATTTAGAAGATGAAAGAATAAATGAAATACTCTCAATGTACCATAAAAATTATGATACTGGAGTATAGCCAGAAGATTTTGTTAAAACAATAATGATATAGATATCTAAAAAGGTAACAAAAAAATGTGAAGAACATGGAATTATTAGCTTAATATCCCATTCTGTAAAAATAATACTGAGAATTCAGAATAGAAGGTTGATTACAAAAATGAAGAAGAATATTGGGTAAGAACAGTTTGGATTCAGGAATGGAAAAGGAACAAGAAAAGCAGTAGGACTGATCAGAATGATTGAAGAGAGATATTTTGAAAAAAGAAGAAGAAGATTGAGCTTGTGTTTTATAAATGTGGAAAAGGCATTTGACAGAGTACAGTGGGAAAATTATTTGAGATTCTGAAAGAAAAGTGATTTGATTGGAAGGATAGGAAACTGATAAAAGAATTCTATATGAAAAAAAAAAGCAGCTATGGAAGTAAATGAGGATCTCACTAATTGGTTAGAATTAGGCAGAGAAGTGAGGCAAGGTTGCTGTTTATCACCAACAATGTTCATCCTTTATGTCAAAGAAATATTAAAATAAATATTGGATGACCAAAAAGTTGTTGTTAAGTATAGGTGGAAGAAATATAGCCCGGGCTGGTCTAGTGGTTAACACAACATCGCAAATCAGCTGGTTTCGAAGTCGAGAGTTCTAAGGTTCAAATCCTAGTA
>JAAAKQ030256211.1:0-10842 GCA_010016005.3 Zanna intricata | reverse complement strand
TTTGTTTATTATTTTATTTTATTTGTATTTATTATTTTTGTTATTCTTGTGTCCACTTATGAGCCAATATCTTGTGCCTGGTCGCCCATGTTTGTCAATGTTTTCGTAATTTGTCTATTTTATGTCTGTTCTTATATGTACTTGTGTTTTCATGTTCATGTTTTTCTGCATCTATTCTATGATCTTTAGCTTTACCAGCTATGTTAGCCATGTCTGTTTATGTATTTCTATGATTATGTGATCTTTGTAATTCTGATAATGTTTATGCGTGCCTTATGTGGATGTATGTCTTCTACTCCAGTCTTGTGTTTCTATTATTGTCAGTTTGAAGAGTCCACTGATTGGGCTTACTTCAACGTCATGTAGCTGCTTATGTTTATCTCACTGGCGTTCGTCTTTGTAGCCTGTTTATAGATTCGCCTGTGTGAGCATCTAACTGGTGATATGGTTATCTAACAGCCCTCTGCGAAACTGCCGTTCGCCGGTGCTTGCACTGATGGGCGGCTGGGATGAGACACGAGGACTACTCCCCCCCGACACGACAGTATAAAATAAAAGACCGAGTCTCGGTGCAGCTCCCTTTGCGGAGAAAGTGTATTTGAGACGCCGACATCAAGACCGAGTTCCGGCCCTTGGAGTGGAGGTCTGGGACTGAGTACGTTAGCATTAGTCTCCTATTTCAGGGGTTAGAGGCCGGAAGAGTAAATGAGATGGGTCGACTATCGTGCCGGACGTACTGCCGGTGGTCTAATGGGGAAGCCCATTAGAGCGGACAGATCCCTCGGGCTGTGCTATGCTTCATTGTGGGTCCGGCCCGGGGCTGGAAGAAAAAAAGGGAGGAGTAATCAGGATTAGATATTTTAAGATTAGGATCAGCTACTGCTGGCTGTAAGAGCATTTTATACGTAATACATAAATATAAAAAAATACTAATTTTTATTCCTTTCACCTTTTTATTTTTATAATTATCTTTAATAAGATATATTGTTATTATAGCACTGTTATACATAAATCAATTTTCGAACCGTGAAAGTTTGCTTTATAATAATTTACAAATTATCTATTTACGTTCTACAAACATTTTTTTAAGCATTTATTGTTAAATAAATTAATATGAACATAGTTGCATAAAAATTGTTAAAATTTTATTTCATTAATTACTTCTAATATTTTTTCTTTTTTAGTCGTTACTATTGAATTATTATTTATCGTAAAATTGTTTGCAATCAGAGGTTAATAATTATTAATAAATCGACAATTTAAAAAAAAAATAAAAAAATAGTTAAAAATAAGAGATGAAGTCTGATTCGAACCGATTTGCCTTCCCCTTGTAAGATCAAAATATTTCATTAATTTCAGTTTTTATTTGCCTATAACTCTGGAATCAATGAAAATAAGTATGACTTATGATATAACGTTGAAAAGTTCTCAGTGAGGGTATATTACTGTAGTTAAGAAAAATTCCAAAATCCAATTTATTTTATATTTTGGGTTTTTTTTTGGACACTTTTGGTTCAGTCAACTGTAATCAAAAGGAGAGGTGCACAACAATCCTAAATCCAAAATTTCAACAATCTAGGGCAATCCTTTTTGAGTTATGTGAGATACATACTTACGAACGTACATACAGACATCACGCCTGAACTACTCAAAACTATTACTTCATATAAGGAAGTAAAAAGTCCACCGTACTGGTCTAGTGGTTAACTCGTTTTCACAAATCAGTTGTTTACAGCTGATTTTCGAGGTCGAAGATTCTGACGTTTTAAGTCCTAGTACAAGTTAGTTGATTATACTTGTATACAGATTTGAATTCTAGACAATGGATATTGGTGTAATTTGGTAATTGGGGTTCAATTAATCATACCTCTGAGGAATGATCATGCCTGAGGCTCCACAACTACATCTCATTTATTCATATCAACTTGGAAGGGGGGGGTTCCTTATTGTTCACTAGTTAAACATACTGAAACTTACACATTAGAAAAATATTAAAAACTCAGTAAAAAAAAAATAGGAAAAAATTATAATCAACATAAATTTTTTGTGGCTGAAAATTATTTTCTGATGTAAATTTTCTATTTAAACAAATTAAAGTATAATTGATGACAATTTTAACATAAAAATTAGCTATGGTATAAATTGAATTAATTTATTCTTAATTAACTAATATACATGTTACCTCATATACATATAATTTAACATAGAAATATAACCTTCACAGAAACAATGAAAAATCGTTCAGGAATTTTGTACATTAATTAAGGCCAATGACGTGAGAAATTTATACTGGTGGGAATTATAATGAAAGGGCATGTGAGTTAAAGTAATGATTGCAATTAATTTCATTAAATTAATTAATTATAGTTATATATTAATTATTTTTAGAGGTAAGAACTAAGCAGGAAACAATATTTTTGTTTTTGTTTTTAAGTGTTGATTATTTTTTAAAACGATTTTTACTGTACAAGAATGTAATTTATAATTACTTATAAAAATAACACTGATAGAAAAAAAAAGTAATGTTTCTTTAAGTGTGATACCATTTCGTGAATTGCCTTTTTGCATATATTACTGATGTGTAAATACAACTTTTCTGTCACTCTTAGTTTAAAATAAATTACCCTTAAAAAATTAAGGGGAAATATGTTTAGAAGCTGTGAAATTTATATAATTTTGCGTGACCATACCTATATCAGAATGATTTCGTTGCTATTTTTCTTTTATAAATTGTAGCTTTTCTTTTATACTGTCCAACAGTAATCGGCTAGCATGTTAGTATTCCATTTTCCTTTATAGCGGCTTTCCATCATCGAAATGTCTTGATGGAAATGTTCACCGTGTTCGTTACTCCGTGACGTTCTCCGAGGTTGTCCGTGAAAAAATCCAGATGTGAGCGGAGGAAATGTATTTTCAAATTCCACAGGTCTCACAGTTCTGTATGAAGTAAGAAGCTGATTAAAAATATATTATCGTATTTTTGTTTGCCAAGAAAAGTTTTGCAAACGTCTTTAAATGAAGCCCAAGCTGCACTTATTTACATTCTACATTACTTAACATTGAATTAAATACATCATCTTTGACCAACTCTCTTATCTTGGACCAACAAATATTCCTTCTTTAACTCTTCCTTCATTTACATTCTGAAATTTCTGTCTAATGTACAAAAATCTGGGACTATCCTTCAACATTGCTTTTAAAAAATTTTTCATTAGTCATAACTAGATATGGAGAGGGAGTAAAAATATTATTTTAGCTTTAAGTATGAATTTATGAATAACATTTTCCCACTTGGAGTTGTCTCATTTCTTCCACTCTTTGGTAACGTAATGGTTATTCCTAGCTTCCTATCCCGTTCGCAAAGAAAACTCATTTACTATGTTTTTTGTCTTTTCATTTAACCTCCGGAACCACCGTTACGTAAATTTTTTAGAATTTCCAGACAAACTTGCTAACAAAAGTAACAATCGGTTACACGATTTTATGGTTTACCTAAACCATGGGTACAACAAACATCAAAGCCTTCCGTGTATCTTTCAGCCATCCCTTAAATATACAGAGCAATTAGTGCATAATATATAAGGAGTCCGCGTCTTATCCTAATCACCAATTTTACCCCGAAAGTACAAATGATATGTTTTTTTAAATTAAAGGTGTAGTATTTTTTTCTATTTGATTTTACGGTAAAATCACAACATACATAATAAAAGACATCCCCATCATTTACACAATTTGAGACATTATGACACTGCACTGTTAACAAACACTTAAGACAGCAATAACACTGAACAAAATTACTTCACTCCTAAATTCAATACTTAATACAAACAACATAGCTATGCTTTCAGCTTCATGTTTGACCTGCACAGATATGATTAATCTTGTTTATGAAGGCTCACTCTTCAGTATTAGATATTTCGACATAATACTGCGACTATGGTATGATTTAATTCTTTCTCTACTAGTGTTTTTTTATACCTTAGTATTTTAACAAAGTTAAAAAATAAAAAATGAGCTAACAAAATGATATATAGGAGCTTTTAGTGCTAATTATACGTTAAAAATGAAAAAAAAAAAAAAATCCTTTGATTGAAATTTAAAAGTTTTTCAAAAATGGTGGTTGATAAAAAGATTCTGAGTTCATATTCCTTTTCAGCATCAAAAAGTAGATTAAAATCATGTATCGCATGTTAGGAAACAAAAATTATGTTTATCAGTGTAATAATTTTAAAATAAAACCTTAAAAAATATTTGTATTTTTCAGAAATACTTATTTGTTAGGCCATCAGCTATATAATTATAATCTTATTAATATTAATAAAACGTAGTACTGTTGCTATTGTAAATAGCAACACCGGATATTTCGTAATTGAAGTTTATGATATTTGATTCAAGGTTAAATGTCTTAAGATATAATCAATCAGCATCCTCTTCGTTTTAATAACGGATGTTATTAATAATAATAATAATTCTTTATGATAATAAAGAATAATCCTATAATAATAATTCTTTATGATAGTACGCAGCAATGCAATGAATATTGAATAATTCTGGCACAAATATCATATTCCATTAATTAAAATTTAATTAAAAATCTAACTTCGAGAAATAAAAAGATAATTTTCGTCACTGTGTTTTTTTAAAAAGTATTTTACCTTATTTTATTATAAAAAATTTAAGTCCATAAATAAAAAAAAAAATGTTGGTCTTTAAAAAAATTAAAACTTTGCCTTTCTTTTTACTATAACAAAAATTATGACTTCACTACAATATGGATCTATTTGTATTTAATATATACAAATAATCGATTGCAATAATTTTATTTTTATTTTATTGGTGAACCTAATTACGTTATCAAATTACTTTTAAAATTTCATTAAAAATAATTATAATTTTTTTTAAAAATAAGCATAAAATAAATGTATATTACATTTATTTTTGTAGTATTTATAAATTTATTTCGGGGATAAACTGAGGACATAAAATATTTTTAATTTTTTTGCTTTAGTGATTTTTATACGTTGTACTGCTAATTTTGTTCAAGAGAAAAAAAAAAATACTTAAAATAATCTAAAAAATGAATTTCAATTAATAAAATTCTAACAATAATATTACTTTTGTTATTATTAAAACAATTTTAGATTAAATAAACAAAATTATTTTAATTTTTGAAACATAACAAATTAATAGTAATTAATTTACAAATTATGGAAACATGTAAACTAGAAAATATAATCCCAAAAGAAAGCTATTTTTCTTAACCCAGCTAAGAAGGAAACCCTTTCACAAGTACTCTTATTACCCAGAAGTAGTGACCTTCAAGCTACACTTCTTGCACATCCTTCTCTGTTAATAAACACCCTTCACAACAATTCTACTTCAAAGAACAAAAAAATAATTACCTTTTTTTTTATTATCAAGTAACAGTAAACGATTTAGATTAAGTATTAAAAGAAACAGTATTAAATAAACAATTTTTTAAAGTAAATTTAATTTTTAAGTAGTTAATTTGCAAGTATGAATAAATTTTACTCAATATGAACTTTCTATTTTAAAATATATTAATATATACTATTTTTATATGTTATATACATATACATATATACATACCTGTATACATACATACATACATACATACATATATATATATATATATAAAAGCTAGCGAAGTATTTCATGACTTGCCCGGGTATTAATAATAACAATTAAAAGAATTAGAGTTAAACAACTAAAAATAAAATATATATTTTTTTAGAGATAGGGAATAAATATGAAGAAAAATTTTTCTAAAAATATTTACACATAAGTTAAGCTTAATAAATTTACTTAAATAAATGAAGGCTTTCTCAAATCCCCTTCAATAAAGGCTAAAAAAAGAAAAAGAAAATTTTCAAAAAAATTTTCCGCATTTTAGGTCCGGGGTCTTTAATTAAAAAAAAATAAAATTATATTCATTTCTTGATAACTATATATGAAGTATAAAATTTAGAGATGGGGTTAATTTATATATATATATATATATAAAAAAAAAAAAAAAAAAAAAAAAACAATTTGATTATAATTACATATAAAGTAAGAGATTTGGTTTAATAAGTTTTCTCTAAAGAAAATCGAAATTGAGGCTTTTACAATATACCAGCTCTTTAATACGTTTAAAAAAGGCAATATAATCAATGCCCCATACACAGAAATATTTGAGCCCATGTTATAAAAATATAAGTCCATTCTCAACAAACTGTTATAATTGCATCAGGAAGCAAACGCTAAATGCTAAATTAACTAATGTTATAATTGTCTGATATGTATAAACATAGTTTATACATAACGTAATTTTATTTATCGTAAAAATAAACACGGACAAAGTAAGTAATGAAACTCAGGAACAAGTCGTCTTTCTTAGAATGATATCCAAAACAATATTTATATATTGTTTCCTACGTGCTCATAAATTTGATTGTCTTATATACCTATATATAATTAAATCACATTAAATCTAAAAGTGTAATAATGTTCAAAATATTAATTTCACATTGAGGTGATTAAAATTTCAAAAAAATGTGTTCTGCGATCCAACACTAAACGACAATATATGTTATAAAGACCCATTCGTTGGTAGGTAATGAAACAAATGTTATGCTAAAAGGACAGTAGAATGATTCAAAATACGGCTGTCGCTGCCGTCGCACCAAGCATTAAAATTGGTTGTCCATCGTATAATCAAAAAATACTGTGAATGAATTTTTATAGCAGCAATTACTTACGCTGCATCTATTTCAACTAGGATGCCTTATACCCTCATGTGTTGAAACAGGCAGTGACAAGTTTTAACATGTTCCGGCTTGTCAGTCTGCTTCTATAGCCGCTACAGTGAGGTCGTGTTTGCAGTGTTAGTCGTGAAACATGGATCTTGAACAACGCATTAACATTAAGTTTTGTTTCAAGTTGAAAAAAGTGCCAAAAAAAGCTTACGAAATGTTAAAATCAGTGTATGGTGATAATGTGGAAACTTTGAAGACTGTTTACAAGTGGTATGAGCTATTTAAAAGTGGAAATGAGTCGGTTAAGGATGAGGAACGATCAGGAAGTCCTTCGACCTCAAAAACATTGTTTTTTTTTTTTTGTGAGGGTATAGTGCGATCAGAGTTCGTTCCAAGGGGAATAAGTGTAAACTCCCGAATTTTACAAGGGAGTACTGGAACGTTTTCGAAACGATATACGAAGAAAGAGATCTAAAAAATGGGCCAACGGCTTTCTTCTTCATCATGAGAACTCGCCGTGCCACAAGTCGCTTTTGATTCGCGAGTTTTTGGCCGCTAAAAGTCTGCCTGTCAATCCACATCCGCCTTAATCACCAGATTTAGCACCATGCGACTTCTTGCTCTTCCCGTAATCTTCCCTCCCTTAAACGTTGTTCATGGGTGGAGAAATCTCTTTTGAGTGGTTTAAAGTTAATGTTATCATTAGCTTTTTTAAAATAGGCTTTTATCTATTCAGTCTACGTGCAGGCAGGCTTGAATTAAATCACGGTTGATAAAATAAAATGGAGATCAAAGTCTAAATTCATACTTCATGACAACTATTTTAGTCTATTTCATGACAACTGTTGTTTATACTTTTTAGTGTAACTCTAAAAAAAAAAAAATGATTAAATTACTACTTTTTTTTATGGATACTGATTATCTGAAATTAATTTATCTGTTTTTTTTTTTTTTTATTTTTATGAAAGCCTACACATTTTATGTAGAGTCTGATGATGATTGTTTGACAATCAAAATGCCTATCCACATTTTAAGTAAAAATTTCTGTAAGCGGGTTTAGAGTGTAATCTTGCCTTCCAATTAATTTCATTTACTTTGTAGTTCTTTGTTTTTACGTAAAAAATAAATAAACTTTTATAAATTTATTAAAAATAATAAATTAATGTTTATATATTTTTATTAATATAAGATTATTTAGTTTATATATTTTCATTTTTCTTATCTTTGGATAAAACTTATTATATTTTAACAATAAACAGGTTAAAAAATTTGCTAATTTTAAACCAGCTACCAAATTACTTAAACGTAGAGTGTGATGAGGTATATTTAAATAACTCAAACCACAGTATTATTTTCTTATTTGGACCAGAAATTTATGGTTTAATGAACTTCCCACTCCTGTGAAAAAATATAAGATTTTTTTTCACCATTTTTCCACCACATTTATAAAAAAAAAGGTGTTATTTTTAGTCAATAAAATATAATAATAAAAAGTTAAAAAAAAAACATTAATAGATATTTTTCAAAGGTAAAGGAACTCATCTATACAATCTTTTTATCACAGAATACGAATAAATTTTTCAAAAGATTCTATCTCCTAGAGATTGGACCTTCCCATTTTATTTTTCCTGTCTACTCCAAATATTCTTTCAAATATTTAAAAAAAAGAAAAAAAAATTGATAAATTAATTCTTCTTTGATTTACAATATACAAAATTTCATTAAATTTTATTATTTACAAACTGGCCTGGAGATATTAAGCAAAGTAAATATCAGCTCATAAATCTTACATTCAGAATTACTAATAAAACATGTTTTATAATGTACATGACACTTCAAAATGTCAAGAATTATTAAAATTTGATTATTTTTTATCAATAAATACTTACATTTTTACAACAAAAAAAAAATTAAAAATTAAAGTGATCATTTACATTATCAAGGTTATTGTTATTAAGGCTCGTCAGTGAATAGACTACAACTTATCTTTTAAAACTATTATTCTTCGTTCTTTATTTATATAATATTCGTATCCGGAAAAATAAAGAGAAAGACGATGTCGAGTCTTATGAATAGCTTTTTAACTTCATAATACATATATGCATATTAGTTTACGTCACTGAATATACTTCATCTTTACAATTTGTGCACGTCAGTAATAAATTAGTTCTATTATGCAGCAATTCTAAGAAAATTAATGTTTTTCATAATAAAAATTTATTATGAATAATACTACATAATAATTTTACATTGTAAAATAAAGAACTGTTATTAGTTATTAATTAAACATAAAAAGAAGTAATCTGTATATCGTTAAAAATAGCAAAGGAAGTATATAAATTAATGTATTTGTTTTTTAATTGCATTTAATTTTACTCTATTGTGTTTTTTAGTTAAAATGTAATTATATCTTACATATTAATTTTGATCATATTCTGTTTAGATATTTAATGTTTATAAGATAAAATTAATTCTATTTATTCATAAATAAAACAAGAATTGATTCCTAGAATTAAAATAAAGTCATTAATGGTACTATTTTTTTTAGATAAAAAAAGAGTCAAGATTAATATTGAATGATATAGACCAATTGCTTGGAGAAATATCCAATTTAAAGGGAAGAAATGTTATTAAAGAACGTTACAATGGGAAATAACAAGATGAATTAGTATAAAAAAAATTGAGTAACTTATTGGGTGTAAGACGCAGCTTACAGGAATCAGCTACACTTCATTCACATCATCTCATTCATCCTCTGAAATAATACCTTATGGTAGTTCCGGAGGCTAAACTGATAAAATGAGAGAGGAATCAACTAATTTCTTTATTCAGCCAATAAAATTATAAACCGTATATTTTTTCGAAAATATGAACTAGAAAACATATTCGTGAGAAATAAGAAGAATCCTAAACAGTTTTATAGAAAACAAAGACGAAAAAACTCAGAAGAACAAAGAATAAAGGATTTTTAAGGATAATTTATAGAAAATATATAAATTATAAAAATTAAATTTATAAAAAAAAAACCATGTAAAATAAATGAAATAATGTAATTCACATTATTTTCCAGAAGAAGAAATTAAAAAAAAAAAAAAAGAAGCCTTCTTTCGTGGCGCGAATTGGTAACGTTTCGGCCTTTCATTCCGGAGGTTCCAGGTTCGAATCCCGGTCAGGCATTTTCACACACGCTACACATCATTCATCTACATCCTCTGATGTAATACTTAATTGTGGTTCCGGAGGTTAAAAAAAAGAAGAAAAAAAAAAGAAGTAAACAAGCACATAAAACCATCAAAAGGAGAACTGGATTGATAAGGTTATAATTTATACATTATGCTTCTGTTTTGTAATTTATTTATCATAGAAAATGGAAATAATAAAAATTTTTGGGGTTTTATAAATTGAATAAAGCAAATAATTGAGGATGATGGGTGACATAAATAAGTTCAGATTGAATTATCAGAATAATATTAATTTTATTTATTTATTTTTTATTAATTTATTATTATTTATAATAATATTATTGAATACTTGTTAGAATTCGAAGCAATGTAGAAAATAAATCAGACCAATTAATTCATTGACTCTGAAACTAACAAATATATTTTTCACAAGTTAATTTATCCGAGAATATAAATATCTAATGTCTAAGTATAAAAAAAAAACAAAAATTAGTTAAATATTTAAATACTATAACGTCACTATGTAGGCTACCGAAGAAACAGAACGACAAACTCTACAAATCTATTTATTTAAGATAAGTACTTCAGTAAAAATAGATGAAAACCTGATTAAAGAAAATGATTTACCAGGCCTCGTTTTTTATTGTCTTTTTTTTTTGTAGTCTAAATCGTACAGAATTTTAGAATATTACTTTATTTTTCATTTTACCTAACTCAAGACTAATTTGAAATTGAATAAAATAATCACAAAGGAAAAAGTTATAGTGTTATTTCAAATAATTTGTCGAAAAATAATAGTAATAATTTTGAATTGTTTCATTTTGTTATATACAGAATGTATCAAAACTGCACAGCAATCTCTCGGAAACGGATTCTATATCTAAAAATAAGAAAAAAGTTTC
>JAAAKQ030256200.1:0-10842 GCA_010016005.3 Zanna intricata | reverse complement strand
TTTTCTCCTATCGAATTTGTCGATGCGTATATGATATTCAGAGTCACATGGGTAGTTAGATTGATTAGGATAGGCGCAGAATTTCGTGCTTCCGCGTTGCAGTTATTTAGCTTACGGCTACGTGTAGGTCGACCTAAGTCTACGGCGAGGGCGATTGCTGCTGAGGTATTTTACTCTGATGCTAAATGTCGACATTTAGCATCAGATGCAAATGCGGCATTTGCATCGAGGGCATCTCGACCAAGGCCTGGCTGATGACCGAGATATGTAATCAGTACGAAGGTCATTCAGACGACTCCCGTGTTAAAGCCCATCAGGGCTAGGAACGAGAGGGGTAGTGTGGCGGCCGGTATCGCCACTTGCTGGGTATCTTCCCCTAAGGGAGTTGGGATGACAGAAATATAATTGTGTCAGATTTGCTGCCGATCTGTTGATTGTAGCTAAAGACACTCAGATATTACAAGGAATGCTAAAGCATTGGAAGTAGGAATGAATGAATACGGGATCAAAATAAATGTGAGGAAAGTTAAAAAATGTGAAGGTGAATGAGTGGGAAGATATGGGTGTTGTAACAACAGAAGGAAAAATTGAAGAAGTAGAAGGATAGAGATATCTCGGAACAATATTAACAGAAAACTGGTGAAGTAAAGAACAAGTTAAGACGAGGATTGCAGTGGCAAAGGAAGGGTTTTAGGTAGATTTCATAAGAAAGCTACCTATTGTAACGGGTACCATGATTTGATTTCCGGAAAATTTGTACATATCGTCACGTTTCACATCCCCCTGACCCCATAACCACCGTCAGTTCAAAAGTTTATATATATATATATATATATATATATGTGTGTGTGTGTGTGTGTGTGTGTGTGATTGTGTGTATTTTACTTTCTTGTGGAAACGATAACTGCCGTATTTTTGCGCCAGTCATTTTCAAATTGATACATAAAATATAACGACCAAATCTCGATCGAGTTTGTTAATGGATAATCGGACCATGGGAATGGAATGGAGGTGTTTTTCTAAAAAAAAAAATATCGCTATAACTTTCTTATTAAGTAAAATATCGAATTCGTTTAAAGTTCTTACTATTCTTTGGATAAAGGCCAAAATCTTATCTAACTAATGTTTTTAGATATCACCAACTACTAGCCAGGGAGTGGAAAAAATTGGGTTTCGAAAAAAAACAAAAAAATCATACCTCCCTTAATAGGGAAAGTGTCGGATCAGTTTAAAATGGTCGTTTGTCCTCTAAACATTAACTATAACTTTTGTCTGAAAGAATTTTTGATGTGACCAACCCTTACGGCAAGGGATGACCAAAATTTCCTGGAATTTTTAGAAGATGGGTATATCATATGCTGAACGTGTGAAATTTTTTTTCATATGCGACCATAGTTGTATTAAGTAAATTTTAAGCTTTTCTTATCTCCAAGGTGGAAATCTTTTTTATCCCCTGCTAGTACTGGTGAAGTCAACCTCCGCCTTCCGGCGTGCCAAGAGGGATTTCTTTAGAAAGACAAACCTACTCTGCAGTAGCGTGGATCTAAATCTGAGGAAGTGACTGGTAAAATGCAATGTTTGAAGTATACCTTTGTACTATAGTGAAACATGGACACTGAGAAAAAAAGTAAAAGATAAGATCAAGGCTTCTGAAATGTGGGTCAGGAGGAGGATGGAGAAGATAAAATGGGTGGACTTCAAAGAAAGGTAGCAGTATTAAGAAGAGTAAATGAGGACAGAACAACATTGGTGATGATCAGAAAGAGGAAAAGAAACTGGATCCGGCATATAATTAAGAGGAAAGGATTAATAAATACAGTTCTTGAAGGCTCTGTTGATGAAAGAAGAAGAGAAAGAAAGAGACTGAAGCAAATAAATGACATAAAGGTTAATGAACATCATTAGACGAAAAAGAAAGCATTGGACAAAAACAGATGGGGGTACTGGTAGTGGCAGGGACCAGCCAACAGGCCGAACACCATATAAAGTTAATATTTTATACGTTTGTATAATTTGGTACTTCTAATGTTATTTAAAAAACTAACTATACTCGAAAAAAAAAAACGCGTTCGCTAACGCAGATCACTGGGTTCATAAATTATAACATAATGACTGAAACGAGCTAAGAAATTATAAAATCTCTAAAAATTAAAATCGAATATTTTTCTTAATACTTTTTGTTGTAGGTGTTTTTATACAGAAATAAAATACAAAAATCAAAACGCTAATAAAATTCCATAAATTTTAAATAAAAAGACACTACATCGTATAAGAACGCATTATTTATATTATAAATTATAACCAGTATTTTACATTTAATTTACCATTAAATTTAAAAAACTTCCTAAAAACACACATAGTGTCACTTATCGTAATTGAGTTCCAAAAGTTTTTTTTTTCAAAAAAACATTTAGCTTACCGCTATACTGTAAAATTTAAACTAATATATTTCCCCACTTCCTTTCAATTTTATTTCTGTTTTAAATTTAATAAACAAAATGTGTTTACATATTACGAAACACCAATAGGGATATTTAATTTAATAGTCACTTTGCAATTCACGCGCGCGCGTTCGCGTGCACATACAAACTACACACACACACTCATCAGTTTTCAGAGAGAAATGTTTTAATTAAATTATTACTTGAGGAATGGAAATACAATTTATTCTACACTAAGTAAAAAATTAATTTCATTTTGCGCTTTATCTTCAGAAATGAGTGACTTTTCAACACATTACCATTAATTATTTCATGTGTATTTAATTTTCATATTGACTTTACGAGTTCTCAATTAAGTCTTATATTTATATGTATTTAATAAAAGGTTATATTACGCTAAAATTTGGTTGGCTAATAAGAATATGAGAACAAAAATAACTTCCTAAATTGTATTTTACTCTAAAATAAATTACGTATTGATATTACAAATAAATATTTTATTCTAATCCGTACATAATAACATTATGCAGAACAACTTAAAATTGGGAAATATGATAATCGCCAGTTAAAAACATGAATTGTTTCACCATCTGTATGTGTAGAGATCATGACTTATAAAAAAAAAAATTGTTAGTGAAATTATTTAATCACCTCTTTGTACATTTGAAACGAAGATATAAAAAATTACCTTTTTCTTTTATTATCATTTAAAACTAATTAGTATTTTAATATTATTTCTGTAAAAAAAAAAAAAATTGAAACATTTAGAAATAAAAAATTGGTGGCACGACCTTTAAATGAGTTTGTAATTCATTTAAGATGACCACGGAAAGAAAATGTATTTTGTGTTAAGCAGAAATATTGCGTTAGGTTAAAAAAGCACTTCCTCTTTAATAGAATTAGATATTGATGTATTTCAGATGTAAGTTTTATTTGTTTTTTTGGCGAAAATAGTACATTAATTCATATAAACGCAAGGATAAGTTACAATGTTTAATTTACTAAATATTGGCCTGTACGATTTATATTCCTAGGAACCCATTTTCCTCATTATATCCCCCACACTACCCATTTTTGAGTCTTGAAGCATTTTTAGGGAGCTTCAAGAATAACATTCCAAGAAGAATGATAAGTTGATTCAAGATATTCCTTAGATATATTCCTCTTTTTCGGTGTTCTGAAAATATTTAGGAAAATAAAATATAAATTTTCTGTTTACTACTTCCCTAATTATCTTTATTGTAATTCAGGCTGCCAACACAATTCATCTCCATACTTCTCTAATTTCTTTCTAAGTACTCTTACAAATTATTGGTACTAGATAAGCAGATTATTTTAATGAATTTAATTATTTGAATACAAAACATAAGGAACTAGTAATATTTTTATAACTGAATGTAGATAGCAGTATATAAACCCACCGAGTTGTCTAATGGTGAACTCATCATCGTATATCAGCTGATTTCAAAGTCGATAGTTCTAAGATCCAAATCCTAGTAAAGGTAGTTACTTTTATATGAATTTGAATGCTAGATCGTGGATACTTGTGCTCTTTGGAGTTTGGATTTTAATTAACTAAACATCTAAGTAATGGTTGACCTTAAACTGAACAAGATTATACTTAATTTATGTTCTTCTGAAGTAATACCTTACAGCGATTCCTGAGGCTAAACAAAAAAAGAAAGAAAAGATAGCAGTATATAGGGTAAAGCAAAAATTGGTATAAGATATCGATCAACTTACACAAAAATGATTTTTATTTTCAAATTTAAAAAAAATGTTATTTTTTTATTGTAGCTTACTGTGAATTAGTATTTTTTTTTTTTAATCAAAAGAGAAAATGAATATGATATCTGTTTTTTTAACAAAGAGTTTTTTTATTATAATAAATATTTGGTCATTATTATAAAATTTAACTTTTTAAATTTTTGTACTTTACTGTATGTTAATGTTAAAAAATAAGAAATAAAGCAACAACAAAACATCAAAAATTATAAATAAATCTTACTGTTGGTTTCTTAAAATAGATCCAATATCCCTCGTCCACTTTTTCTATCAAAAGGTTTAACACTTTTCAAGTGTAAAGGGGTTTTTCGTACAAATAATGAGATCCACTGGTAGTTAAAATTTTTTTTAGACACACTGGTACGATTTTGTATTTACTCATCAAGGTTTGTAAATACGCTTTTTTTTATTCACTTTAATTAGGTATATTTTAAAAGTTAACTAAAGAATTGGTACTATGTATCTGTTTAAATTAGAATAAATATAATTAACAATATTGAAGAATACGTTCATCAATATGTATAATCATTTGCTTAAAAAAAAATTCCAAAAATAAAAAATAAGCATGTGTAGAAATAAACATGCGCACGCACGCTCGCGCGCACACACAAAGGGAGCGAACGCTTGCACACAAACAAAACATGCTCATTACACTTATAAAATAACGGCACATTTATTTCTCTATCAAGGATTGTTGATAGCAGCGAAGTGAAATACACAGCAGGAGTATAACAATATTTGTACATATTGGAAAAGCGTGCTGTGGTTTCATAGCTGGATACCGCAAATTTTGCCACGGCAGATGCATTTGTTTCCCTTTCAAATGCTCTCGGGGACAACAGTTAAATCCGATATTAATTAACAATAATCCTTTCTATAATGCGTAACGTGTAGCGATACGTAAATTTATCCTGGCTCAGCAATTTATACGAGTGTCCTCTATTACTTCCAGTAAAATATATATCGCATAAAAAATATTTAACACAAAAAAATAAATTATACATTTTATATATTTTTAATTATATTAATTATTAATTAATATTAATTATAACTTTAAATAAAATAATTATATATATTATTTTTTCTGTTGGTTATTATTATTATTCTGTTGTTCAAATCAACGAAATATTTAAGCATTATAAATTATTTTAGGTAAAATTAAATATTTTTATTTAAAGTTAGAAAAGATGCTTGGATCTATAATGTCAAGAGTATAAATTATACATCATAGTTCATAATTATAATTACATAACTATAATGCAGTTCACCATTCATATTGCCAACCCTCTCTTAGAAAACATTACAATTAATGTACATATTAACTCTTTACTTAAAATGTCAATACTAATTTATATATAAGTGTATAAATTTCATACCACGTTATAAAAAAATTATTTATAATTTAAATACTATAAAAATTTAGAAAACTAATTACGAATAATAATTAATTATCAAAATAGTTCTTTAGTATCTAAAAACAAATCTAACGAAACTCATTACCGTTGTATTAATTTCACCAATTCAATTGCATACTAACGTTAGAAACCTATGCGGTTCGATGCTGGAATATAGAAGACTGAAAATACGTTTGGAAAGAACCTCACGTAATTACGTGCTACATAATAGGGCTTTTAACCTTCTCTAACCTCTTTCTTTATCGACTATTTTTGGTTTTCTTGCGATGTAAAAGGCGTTTTTGTTTGATAGTCGTGTTTAAATATTATAGGTTGAAAGTGTTAAAAGTACAGGTATTTGAATTATTTTAGTTTTCAAATTTAGTTCTCTCAATTATCCTTACAATGTTCTTATCAGACATTTGTTAGTTTTATTTTAAAATACTGAAGAGAAATTATGTAAATACTTTAAATCGATAATTAAATAAAAAAGATGTTAAAAATGAACAAAAGTTTCGAATGCAGAAAAAAATTAAAATTTACACACAATACACCAACACTCTTTTTTTTCCTCAATAACATAAAACAACGCCAGAGCAGCTGACGTTGTTTTATGTTAGCGTGCGTTAGGCATTACGCAATCGTCACGGAGTGTCATGGCAGCAGATTAACTTTCCCCCACCTTTTTTTGGGGCCCCTACTTACAACAAACAGGAAAGGTCCGCAAGTTTACATGGAAGACGGGTTTTTTAAGAAAGAACGCTTACTGCTCGGCATTACATTATTGTTTTACATAAAAACCGTGCAGAGTACCGTTATATATTGTAAATCGGTTACATATATTGTAAATCTAGGTTGCAGGGTTGGTACATTAACCGAATGCATTAAGTGTTATTATTGCATATAATTATTGTATGTTGCGTAATAAATTATATCAGTTGTACACAAACCGTGTGTGTGTCATGGGTAATTCTTGTTTATGTAACCTAGATTTACAATAGGTCTACACGGTTTTTATGTAAAACAATAATGGAATCCCGAGTAGTAAACTTTCTTTCCTACAAAACCCGTTATCTGTGTAAACTTGCAGGTTGTTCCTGCTGGTTATGATAGCGATTGGAACTTCTATACTATGTTGACGGTATAAAAATTCATACTGATAAACAATGGTACACATCACTCTTGTGTGTATTCTACTATTCATTATACGACAAATTGCATGACACACAATCTCCCCCGCACTCATACACGAATCCCCAAACACACACTCACAGCATAACTTTTATTGTCTCAATTCTACCTTACGGTAGTAATCTTTCTATTTTTTCGGAACTTATTTTAGGCAACCTCATGAGTGCACTTTAAAAACGCTTCCGGCTTCCAAATTCTGTTCAAACCTCTTATAATCTGCTTTTAACACTCGGAGAACTTCTATGATAGACTCATTATTATTTCTTTGTTCAACAGTCAATGATTTTGTTTCGCGAACCATTACGCGCAATTTGCTTTCTCGTATAGCTTTGATATAACTGACATATCAACTGATATTATCATAACAGATAACAGAACAGTTATACATATCTATATGACTATTATATCTTTAATATAACTGAAGCTCTGGCTCATAAGAGTTTGGCCTGCAAATTAGTTTAACACAGATGCTATTTGGAAACTAAAACTTAATTGTTATCGCTACAAGATTTTGCATAGATAACTAATGAGTTTTGTGAATTAAAAACTATATTCGGTTTTGAAATCCTGAAGCACTTTTTCGGACAGTCGGTATTGTTAAATCTAGTAGTATGATAGTTAATATTTCTCTAGCCAGAACCTTATTTCATGGTTTCAAAAATATTCGTAATATTAGCACATAAGACAGTAATTAATTTGTCTCTTTTGTGTAAGTAACAAAATATATTAATTGAATAACTGAAACCACACTAAGCTACAAGTTTAACTCTTTGCGATGGGATGCCATTTTTGGTGCCCTCAAGGGACTCCGCCGGGATTGAGAAAAACCTGCACAACCTGAATGATTCAGAGATATTTGCAGGACAGGCATCTAATTTGCTATGCTGCCGATACTACTGTCCAGTTTCAGGTTACATGTGGGGTCCCTCAAGGATCAGTCCTAGGAGGTAAATTAAGGAACCTCGTATATGATGGTGTTCTCCAACTGCCCTATCTGGAAAGAAATATGGAAGGAAATTGTTCCACTTGCCTCCGCAGATGACCTTGCGCTGGTGGTGTGAGCAGTAACAGTAGATGAGGTTGAAGCCATGACAAATATAGTGATACGGAAAGTTCAAAGAATGGCTAATAGTGCGAGGCATACGCCTTTCTTATGAAAAAACAAAGTTTATTATGATGGCTGGCAGAAGACCCCTGGTTCCCATCGCGATTACACTAGATGATCGTCCTATCTGTTGCTCGACCTCTGTCATCTATCTAGGGGTCTGCTGCTTGGACAAGGATAGGACGTTTTCAGTACACGCTAAGGAAACCTCGGCGAGGGCTGAACGACTAATGAAGACACTAAGTAGATTGCTAAGCAACATTGCAGGTCCATGGTCCTTTCGGAGAAAGATTACGCACACGTAATCAATTCGGTGCTCCTTTATGGGGTCACAGCCTGGGGATATGCGCTGGAGAGGGACATGAACAGACGCGTTCTGGAGGGAGTCCAACGACGGATTGCCCTTCGGATCATATCTGCCTACACCTTAGTTTCGACGGAGGCCCATTAGTATCTGCTGGTGTTCCACCACTCCGCCAGCTTGTTGTTTTGCGATGAAAGATCGTTGAGGGTGAAAACACAGAAACTGCACGACAAGATATGATCCGAGAATGGCAAAGGAGATGGGACCAATTTTCAACATGGCGTTGTACGTATCGTTTAAGTATATTGCGCCATGCCGCCAGCTTGTTGTTTTGCGATGAAAGATCGTTGAGGGTGAAAACACAGAAACTGCACGACAAGATATGATCCGAGAATGGCAAAGGAGATGGGACCAATTTTCAACATGGCGTTGTACGTATCGTTTAAGTATATTGCGCCATGGATTGACGTAAATTTGGACAGCTTAAAGCTACAAGTTTAAAGCAAACTACGTTAATAAGGTAGATGCAAACAATACGCACATTAATACAAAAAATTTATGAATATTTTATAGTGAATAAGAATTTTTATTTTTTATATCAAATAATTCATTAATTTTAATAATACTGTATTTATAATTATGATTAAAATTTCTTAAATACGACATATAATAAAAAAAAAAATTAGTATACATATTTCAAATTAATATTAAGAATCTTTATACTCTTTTTATAAATAAAAATTATTTTTATAAAGCTGTTTTTATTTTAATCAAGTTAAAACGGGTTGTTATGTGTTTAAACAAATTTCATTGTGTTTATTTGTAGTAGTAAAATAATAAAAATATAATTAATAATAAAAATACTATATTTTTGATTATACCGTTATTTAATTTCATGAAATTAAAAATATGACAAATCAAAATCTTTAATAAACAAATTACTAAAGTGATTGAAACGAAACAAATAGTAATAAACGTTTACATTGGAGATTAATAAACTTTTTAACGTAATAATATTTAATAGATAATTTTCATCAAACTACCGGAAAAAAAAATCACTTTTTATGTTGATTTCATATTATAGCATCTATTTAGGAAATATTGATTATAGAAGCATTATAATATTGATGCATTCTTACAATTTTTTAATGAAAATTTAATTAATATATAAAATGATCAAAGTTGGTAATTGCTATTTAAGTTGGCATATCTATATCCATAGGTATAATAAAACATTTCTGTGATATACAAATACACCTTTTTTTTTTTTTTTTTTTTTTTTACCTCCGGAACCACAATTAAGTATAACATCGGAGGATGGAGATGAATGATGTGTAGCGTGTGTGAAAATGACATGCCTGACCGGGATACAAATACAAATACACCTATGAAATAAGAACCATACGTAAATCTGAAAAGAGATAGTCTAAATAATTTCCAGAAACTTTATCTTTTTTTAAATTAAATTTTCATTTTTAAAAAATCCAAGATTATTCTGCGTTCCACGGATTTTTTCCCTTATTAATAAATATCAAATTATATAGAAGTATGTGTAAATTTAATATGATTTTAAAATTAATATATATTTTTTTTAAATTTGAGAATGTGCCATTATTCTTAGACATTCAACCAGTTAAAAATAGAATCTACGTATATATTACCATCCCATGTAGAAATAAATGTAGCGTGTACTTTTATCTGATCCATCAGTATATTTTTACTGGAAAATAAAATGTCTCACGTATTACAAATTACTTATTTTCCTAAAGAACAAATTTATTGAGTTTACAGCGGAAAAATTTCAGTTATCAATGATTTTAGCTTATTATCCACGCTACAATATCCGATCCATGAATTTAAATAAAAGTATATAATTAAAACAAAATTAAAATTAAAACCATCAAATGATAAAAATAATTTGCATTGTCATTTATTAAGGTATGTATTTTATGATATTTGAGAACATAATTTCAAATATAACTGAAAAATAAATTAATTTTTATTTGGTTTTAATTAAATTTGAACATTTGAACGTGGATTTTGTCAATTTATATTCATATAACAATAAAAATATTTAATTGAAAAATAGAATGATTATAAAAATATACAAATAATAAAAACAATATTTAATTTCACTTCACTTCATTAATAATAATGAAGAGAAAGAAATTGGTTATTTTTTTTTTAATGATGATTCATTTATTTACAATCGGTTTCAAGAAGAAACTTTAAGTAAATTAATTACAATAAATACTTGAAAAATGTTTTCAAATGAATCGCCTTAATAAAACATATGTATATAAGACAATATTTCAGTTACACAAATGAATTTGCACATTATTTATATAAAAACTAACAAGGTACGTAAAACTCAAACAAAAATCAAATAATATTACAGTACAAAGATAAATAAAAACAAAACAGTAACATAATTACCTTATTAAAGGGAATGAGGCTCTTCATCAAGGCATGGAGAAGATCCCCATGACATAATGGATGACGTCCAGCCCAACAGTCACTTAGACTTCCCCAGGTTCAGCACGTGGTACCATACTGGAGGAGATGGATAGATTTAAAATTCTAAATAAAAATCGCCGACCCGCATACTGGTGGACGCCGAAC
>JAAAKQ030256199.1:5252-23526 GCA_010016005.3 Zanna intricata | reverse complement strand
AAAATTATAAAATATAAAAGGGGATAAACTCTCAAATAATTATTTTTTAAAATATTTCTTTATTTATACTTTTGTTCCCAAAGGCTCATATGTTTCAGTCAATCATGTAAAGACGAAACAAAAAAAAAATGTCCGCCTTATTATTAAAAATATATCAAAAAATAATCTAGCATAGAGAATATCATTAATTGGAGGTAAATATTTCAAGGTTTTTGTCTTGACATCAAACTTCTCTATACCTAGTAAATGAAAAATTTTCCAGTGAGACTATTAAGCACCTTTTGGTTGGGAAGCAAAGAAGTAGACAAAATATTAGGAAAATAAGAGAAACACAAAAGGAATTAAACTAATAGATGATTTCCATAAATTTTTGGAGTAGAAACAGAAAATAAACAAAATATGCAAAATGAAACACTAACATGCAAAAATAAATAATACTTGCTCAATAATAAAAAGATTCACATGCAGCAGGAAAGAAACAGAAAGAAGATTCAAATTTAAGTCTACAATGAAGCAGAAAGAGTTAAATTAACTACTTAGAATCAAGTAATCAAAATTGATATTAAAAATATCATCAAGTATCGTAAATCTGATAGAAAATGCATGTTATGTAAATAACAATGAAAAAATCATTAATGTAGCAAGAGGGTGTAACATACCAGAGTAAAACCATAATCTATTATAAAAGATAACACCATGTCAAAACACCCTTATCAAAGCTGGACATGAAATTCAAGATAATACAAATGCAGAGATGTGTCTTCAGGTCAAAGTAGAAAGTTACCGATCATCACTCCATAAACATATTAAAAACTATATCTACATTATAGTAGACACATTTACATTAAACTGTACCTTTACACAGTGTCTTTAATACTTGCTCACATAATGATTGAATAAAAAGAGAAATCTTGGTCATTGATAAAGTAATTTTAATGGAAAAGGGCCGCGAAAGACATTATGACAATATCAGTGATTATTGGTTAGGTTGCACTTTCTTTGAAAGGATTGTTGAAATCTATTGGCATTCCATTTACCCAATATCTGCCAATGCAGAAGACTTAAGAAACAAGCACATTGGTAAGGTAACTTATAGTTTAAAGAAATAGCCTCGATCACACTACTTTTAGTCAATAAAACAATGCTATAAAAGATGTTTCTTTTTTCTTCATGTGTGGTGGATACTTAATATGAGTGTATATACAGAAGACAAGATTATTATGCGCCTTGCAATTGCAATTTTCCATGAATTTTTATTGAATTAAATTCACTATGAATTAAATAATAATAAATCATTCACAATAATTAGACTTTACTAGATCTGGTAATAATATGAAATAATAAATAATACCTGTTTACTACTATTTAAATTGTAAATAATATTATTATCTACAAATATATATTTTAAATAAAATTTTATGATTAAATAAATTTACAATATAAATTAATAAATTTTCTTATAAGAAATTACAAAAAATTATGTAACATTTTTGGAAAGCTTCTTAGAAATAATAAAATTTAAAAAATACAGCGTCCAAAAAAGTTTCGCTCCGTAGGCGAAATTTTAATATTTCTGTTTCGTTTTGTCTGGTTGCAGGTAATGATGGTGTCGGCGGAGGAACGTGTGAAAATCATCATGTTGAGTGGTTATTCACATCGTGATGTTAATAATGAGTTTAATCGTCGTCATTCCGAACGATAACTCACATCACACAGGACTATAGGAAGATTATTTGATAAGTTTATAAGTACAAATAATGTTGCCGAATAGCTCCCTATCGGGTAGAGCACTAATGACATAGGGTAGAGGACTATTGGAACAGTACAAGAAGCTGTGACTATCAAAATTTGCGGCAGTCCAAAGAAGTCAATCCAGTGAACCACCAGGAACATGTTTCACGATCCACCATCCACGATTTCCTGAGTAAGAAAAAATTTCATCCGTTCAAGCTTTAACACTTATAAGAAGATGATTTTGATCGTAGGATGGATATGTGTGGGTGGGTTTTGGGAAGCATTGAAAGGAAAATGTTGGTATTTATCATAGTAAATAAGCGAAAAGATACATTTTTCTGATTGAAGTAATCTCACTTATTAATGAAGTTCTCTGAGAAGCTAACAAAGTATGGGATCTGGTGGAGGAGGCCTGAAATAAAATGGAAGAAATATTTCTATTTGTCGTTCTTTAAGTCCTAAGAGTAATGCAATCATTATTTTCATCCCAGGAGTCAATCAACACAGGGACATGTGTGTGTACTTCAATGCAAAATATGAGGTAAGAGTAACAAATATAGTTTTAAAGACTTAAGAATAAATTTAAAATAAATCATAGAGTCATGGTCACATTTCTAATAATAAATTGATAGTAATAAAACGTTCACATCAGGGAACCAGGTTACATAAGCGGTATGAAACATGGGCCAACTGCGATAAGCAGTTCTAATCTTGGGAAATCGAAATCGATAAAATGTATCTTATCACAACAGACATCACATTCATTTTAGCGTATCACAGTTCCTTTTAAGGACCTAATACTCAATTGTTTCGAAGAATCCATTGTTTAATCATTTAGATTAACATAATTTAGCCGTTCTAATCAATCATAATACCATATTTACTTACTGAAATATAACAATCGTTTAAAAGTTTTAAATCAATTAAGTTTGACAAATCAATAGTAATCCTAAAAGTTTTTGTCACTAACTAAACGAAAAAATACGTTTGTTTATCAATATAAGGATTTCATCATTAAGAAAACTGCCAATTAATCACAATTCGGAATTATCTTAACCATTCCTAAATAAGAATATAATTCCAATTAATATAAACAAATTCACAAAAATGTCAATAAGGTATGAAAAGGATATAATTAAAACCGATTTAATATCACTATTAATTACAAACAATAAGATAATAATTACAAAACACAAATAAAGTTCAAACCGCTAAAATTAGAATATAAATGCCTCATTAATTTAATTAAATTAAGAATCTACTTAAATACTATAAATTATCATTTTCCGGTTTGTTACTAACTGAAAGTTCTAAATAATTTTCACTTTGAGTTACTTCGTTTAATAATGAAAATTCATACAATTTTACATAAATAAATATATGAATTATTTTTAATTGTACAATCACAATTTTTTTTTTATTCTTATTTTACTAAATTATATTTAATATCTACTTATTTATTTTTAAGATTCACTAATACTTATCTGAAAATAAATTTTGAATTGTTCAAAATACTTTCGTATATCGCGTGATCAAGAACTTCAAGATTTCTGAATGACTTCATGAATTCTTAGTTATAATTGTTAAAAAAAATAGTACTCAGCACCATAACGAACTGCGATTATCAAAGTCACTACGCACCATAATTGGTCTTCTTTTTCAAAATCTCATTTGTCCGATATCCGTATTCATTCTTGTGTTAGTTAAAAGAGATTAATTGTGACTGGTTGAAAGTTTTCGTGTTCCATTTGTCAGAACCATTCAGTGCTGCGAGTGGTCAAAAAATGATTGTTTTCGATTGGTTGTGTGTATTCAATCTTGTAATTGGTTAAAAAAATACTATTCAAATTAATTGGAATTCGTTTAATTCTGATACGTCTGTCTGAACGATTAAGTATTGAGATTCTTTGTGTTGTATTTTTGTGATGAAATAGAATTAATGAATATTGTGATTAAAATGTAGTTTTTTGTTAATAAGGATATGAAAAAAAACTTTAGACTCTAATTACGCAATTATACAAAAATTCAATCTGCTTACGATACGCCAAGCATGTACGTATACCTGGATTAAACTATATTTAAATCTTGCGTTTAAATTGAAGTATAAATTAAGCTAGTTAATATTCCGTAGGTTCTCTCATGTAAAACAAGTTAATTCCATATTTATTTCGTATTGCATTACATATCGTTAGTACATGGTGTTTAATTTATTTTATTATATCTAAATACTAATTCTAGTCGACAGCTAACCTAATATAACAAAAATATTGTATATGTTAATTAAATTGGTTTTTTTTGAGTGTATACGAGGTGTGGCTAGAAAATAACGGGATTTCTGCTGTAATATTTTTACTTTTTTTTGCTTAACTTCTTTTACATTAGTCCCTTTAATATAAACTCCCTTTCATGATCCCTACACCGCTCCACTCGAATTTTCCATTGTTCAAAACAATGTTTCAGGTCATTTTCTGAAATCATGTTTATGGTCTCTGTCGCTTTTTCTTGCATAGCTTCAACCGTCACAAACCTAATTCTTTTAATGCTTCCTTCACTTTCGGGAAGATAAAATAATCACATGGAGCTAGGTTTAATGAGTAGGGTGGATGTTCCGGCACAGGGATCCCATGCTTAGCCAAAAACGACTTAACAATCAGTGCAATGGGGGCTGGAGTGTTGTCCTTATGAAGAATCCATGATTTGTTCTTCCATAATTTAGGTCATTTTCTTCTTACTCGCTCACGGAGAGTAGTTAGAACCTCATGATAATGTTCCTTATTCACTTTTTGACCTTCAGGACGGATAATATTATCTACTTTTTCAATGTTTTCGTTCATTTTCGAAGCGGAAGGACGCTCTGGACGCGGATCATCTTCGATTTCATCTTGTCCTTCTTTGAACCGTTTGTGCCACTCAAGAACCCGTGTGCGTGACATACACTCATCACCGTACACTTGTTGTAAGAAAGAATAGGTCTCTGTTGCGGACATGCCGAGTTTCACTAAAAATAATAGAACACGTTGTTCTATTAAAACTCCATTTTTCCGACGAGCGGCAGGTACACCATCCGACACAAGCGAAGGCTGTACCCCTACTGAGCAGGCTGCGGTCGTTCCACCGGCTGGAATGTAAAGGGGGATGTCAGGCGATTCGGCAATGTGGCATTTGATCTTGAGACTCGCGCTGTTTGTCTTACAAAAAATCAGTCCCGTTATTTTCTAGCCACACCTCGTATACGTGTGGTAAAATATAGATCTGAACGTTGATGTAATTATTAGTATTCTAGGAATTTGTGTACAAGTGCTTGGGTGAATCATAAGCACCGCTATTAGATATGAACGATCCTTATTTCCAATTATTTTTTCAGTAATTAAAAGGTTTTTAAGTTCTTTTTTCAGTAATTTAGGGATCCATTTCTGTAGTCCTAAATTTATCTAGATGCTCATACTCAGCATTTGATATGCATTGTTGCTAAAACAGAGAACATTCCTTATTTTATGTAGTCATTTTTTTTTACATTTGCAATAATTTCACCCACTGATAAAATAAAAAGATAGCGTATTGCTAAATTTTGATGAAAAGATGTAATATTTTATTTTTTCCATTTAATCGGTTTCTTCGTACTTGATCACTAAATAGTTTTTCGTTTTAATTAGCAGTTAACGGCAACAATAATAATTAAAATTATATCTAAAAATAATTGTTACGGTTGGATTTAGTTTCTTCTTATCTGTTTATCGATTACGTTGAAAATTAATAAATAAATTGCTGACTCCGCGGTTTCTTTTTATTTCCATTCAGACCTATTATATTCGATTTATCCGTAACATTGTACAGGATTACGGCTCGACCGATGTACCCCGTTTTAATTAAACCGGATAATATCAGAATCTGGTCCTGAGAATAATTTTCAGATTAAAAGATATATATATATATATATATATATAAATTAGACTGAAAAATAAAGTAAACTGAAAACGTTTATATTATATTTTGCTTATTGTTAGCAAAAATATTTTAAAAGAAATGTATTCCTTTATTCGACTTACATCTTAATTATACAGATATATAAATCTATATAAACTAATAAATGTTTTTAAAACGTGAGAATATGAAGTTATCTATGTATTCTAATATTCCATTTTTAGTGAGCTTAAATGAGAGCGGATTACAATTCTATCCAGAAATAGTCGTTGGCTAGTATTAATTGGAACTTAGAAATACCAAGTAGTACTATTATTTTATCGTGTAAATTGTTAAATATAAAAGAAAATGTTTATTTTTAATGTTTTCATTATACCCAACGAGCTGGCGTCTACGTTGGAAGAGCTTGATTGCCTCTGGGCGTAGTGTATTAAACATCAGGAAAAACTTCAGAATTTACCCTTTCAGAATATATACACTCATGTAAGCAATTGTTTAAAATAATGCTGTATAAATAATATTCGAAACCGAGGAGTTCTTTTATAAACATTCTGTATTATGGAGAGTAACACAGGAAAATGCGTGCTTCAGAACTGTATTCCCGGAACAAACAAATTAAAAAATAGTTAGTTTTTTAATTTAATTATTAATTAAAAGAATAACAGAATATTTAGGTATTATTTACTAATTTAGGTATTATTATACAAAGTATTATTTACAAATTAGTGATTTTTACATAACGATTGTGCAGATTTATCTGTGTGTGTGTGTGTGTGTGTGTGCGCGCGTGCGTGTGTGTGTGTGCGCGCACATGTGTGTGTGTGTGTGTGTGTGTGTGAGAGAGAGAGAGAGGGAGAGAGTGTGTGTGTTTTACATTTTACATATTCATACAGATATGTTCAGTTATTAAACATTATATATTTTCTACAGAATATGTCAAAGGTGTGAGTTTCTTACAAACAAACATCCCTCTCTTTTTATTGTTGAACTTAACTTTTATTATTAATCCTAGAGATATTGTACAATTATTGCCATACATTTTAATTACTTAGCTAATGAATTGCCGGTTGCGTAAATAATCAGAATAAACGAAATATATGTTGGTTACAGTCTAATTTATCTAAATTTAAAAACATGTTATTTTAATATTTTAGTGTTCGCGTACCATATAAATCATTATTAGTAAAGATTTGATACATTGTTTAAAACTTTATGTAGATTAACATTTAGAATACTAATAAAAACAACAAATGTTACTCCTGTAATGAATCCTTCAAGATTAAAGAAATAAAACACAATACGTTCGTTAATAATCAGAAAAAAGAAAATATTGGCATACTAGAAAATATAGGTTCAGAGGACTCTTCAGAAAATAAAGAATAAATCATAACTTGACTTCATATCTGAACAGATAAACTTATGTACGCCTACTTATTTCTTATTGCATAAGTATCATCTATTTTATTCCATAAGTCTGTCATTGCGTGCTCTTCCTATGTACTGGCCAGCATTTCGGATGTGATGGATGTTACAATCCTCTCCGTAAGTGGTTCATGTCACGGATTTTCTCCGAATAAACAATATTTTTCACATAACTCCACAAAAAAAAATTTAGTGGGTGAAATTTCTGGGCTTCTTGGTAGCCAAGTAATCGGCTCTTCTCTTCCAATCCACCTGTTTCGAAACTGAAAGTTTAATGCAGCACGGTCACAGTTGCTATAATGCGGCGAAGCGTTTATCTCGTCTGTCTCGTCTATCCCGTCTCGTTTGTCCCGTCTATCTCGTAGAAAATTAATCCTTTTTCTTTTTCAATACCATCAATCTGTGGAATGAGAGTAAAATTCGAGTGTGTTACAAAAAATATCCCCATTAATTGTGCTTTCTACAGAAATTGCTTACAATTCGGTCATTCATCAGTCCGCACCAAATGTTGATTTTAGGAGAGTCACGCAGATGTTCGATATTTTCATGCGATACTCTCAGGCCCAAATCCGACAATTGTGTCGATTTACTGATCCATTATGTTGAATTTGTCTCATCTGAAAACATGAATTTTCAAGGAGTTCTCATTTTCATCAATATTGTTAAGCATTGAAGTTGCAAACTCCATACAACTTTTCAAGAAATCAAACCTGATGACTAAATGAACTCCATTCATTTAGTCATCAGGTTTGATTTCTTGAAAAGTTGTATTTCACGTTTTACATATGTTCACTTTTAAAATTATCTAGATAATATCAGATAATTTTATATGATATATCAGATAAAGTATAATTATAATTTATGTAATTATGTAGAAGATAATTCAGATAATATCAGATTGCAGTAAGATTAAATACAACAGAATATAAGTAAAATTATAAAATTTCATAATTATCATTTATTTTTTACTAATTATTCACATTACTAAGATTTTTTTTAATGAAAGGAAAACTGTAGAAAATATATGTATTGCACAATTCATAAAAAAGAATTGTAAAAATAAAAACGAAGAAATGTTAGAGTATAAAAGAAAATTACTATTGTTTTTGGAGGCGTGTAAAGCTCCTCCAAAAACAACTAGAATAAAAGAATAAGTAAAAAAAATATATATATATAGAAATTCTACATCAGAAGAAAGAGAATAGTTGTAGAAATACTATTATAATAAGAAATTAGAAAGAAGACAGAGAGAACAAAGATGAAATAGGAGGATGATTTGAAGGACAAGGAAAGAATGAAATATTATCAGTTGAAGAAACTAGAATAAAATAGAAAAAAAAAACTGATGATTCATGTTTGCGGAACTACGAAAAGGAGAACGGTCTGAACGATTGATTATGATGATTGGTACGCCTCTCCGAAGCACACGAGTAGAATGATAAGTTATTCATACGTTTCCACACCGTATTCATCAAGTTCCAATCTTTTACGCCGTTATTAGATTTACTTTTACGAACTGCACAAATCTACTAAACACGTTGACAAAAATTACATTTTATATCATTTTACATTTTATTAATTATACTTTAGGATTACTGCAGAGTTATATGTAATTGAACACTTTCAATAAGAAATAATAGAGATAAATTTTTTATTTAGCCTTAAATGAATTCGTATTAAAACGAACTGAAGATATTATACAACTAAAAATACAAAAACGCTACAGTATATTAATAGCTTTTTGAGACAAAAGCCACATAGTAAGAAGACTACTTTTAGCAGAGACTTTAGTAAACAGAAACATTTATCTATCTAGTGGATTCATTTTAGAAAATGTCAAAGAGTAATAAACTTTTCAAAAGCTATTTTAATTCCACTTTTGAAGATTGCCGATCTTTAAGTTTTTCTAACTTTATACTATTCATTGTACAAAAATCTGATAAAAATATTTTTATAAACGGTTTTTTCTTTTTAATTTTTATCGAACATTTTTTCAGCAGAGCAAGAAAATTAGAGAAAAAAAATTGGAGTTTATCACAATGACAAAATTTAGAACAATTTTTACAGAGTTATTTCCGACATAATAACAATTTAAAGTTCGATTTTTTTTTTTTAATAAAAAATTTAATGAACTTTTTAGAGTTTTTTAAAATTAATTTTCAGAGGATCAAAATTGTAGATTTTGATCTGGATAAACTCAATATATCCTTCATATGAGATTTGATTTAGTTATAATTTTACAATGCTGAATAAAACCTATAGCTTGTTATTAATACAGCAAATGAAGTTCAATAGAATAAAAGAATAATATTATTTTTGTTATAAATCGCTGTGAAACAATAACCTAAGATTTGAGACCGGTAATTAGTAAATATAGCCATGACATAACGACTATGTTATATTAACTTTTCTTGAACGGATCAGGTAAAGTAGATTTTTTCAAGGTTAAAGTGCAATTAAAGGTACATCTACTGAAAATTAATCCATCGTTATGTTTAATTTTAATTTGATTATTAAAATCCTTACAAAATTTACGATTAAGATATGTTTATGAGGCAAATAGAAAAAATGATAATTTTGTTAAGATATTATAAAAAAACAAAAAGTATATCTACTTTTTAAAAAATCCGAAAGTTTTAAAAAATTCTTACAATGTTTTTAGATGAAAGAAATGCGCATTAAAAAATAAACGAATAATTTAATTTTAATTACTTTAGAAACAAGGAACCAAAAATAAATTAGATTGTATTCAATTTCATACATAAATTGATGTACGCACATAAATACGTCACGGGCTAGACATTTTTAAGAGGTGAAATTAAAATTGTTTCTAGAATTACCAATTTACGAAAAGCTATTTCAAGAAAAAATTTTTTTTTCAAGAAAAATGATGCTCATTTTGTAAACTCGGATTCTGAGAATTCATATAAAAAATTTTAATTTATATAATATCCTGCGTATACGCAGAATCACTAGCTTGAACTTCGTTTACTTTCTTCTATATATAACTGTCTATCTGTCAAAGTCCCTCACATATATATATATATATATAGACTTTTTTTCCATAACATGAGGCAATGTTTCTGACGTCATTTTTACACAATTATTTTAACTTTTAAGTCATCAGATTGGTTTGATAAATTTTTTTCGTTTCTTTTACTAATTTTTTAACTAAAGTATCTGTAATTTATTTTATACTAATTTACAGTATTACAGGTAGATCTTGTTTACTTTTACAGAATTTAGTCTACAAAATTCCTCTATTACCAAATTATAGAATTCTTAGATATCTTAATGCATGCTCCAACAAACAAAACATGAATTAAGTTTTCTCTACAACTCTACCAAGATTCTGCTACATATTTTAATGACTCTTTTATCCCATTTGTGTTAAAACTATTCATTACGTAATTTATCAACCTAATTTTATCAATTTTTAGCATCCCGCTTACTGCACCATATTTCTAGAATTTCTAGTCTTTTATTTTTTACTTTTCGTAAAAAAAAATACTGAATGACAGCAAATCAGTCTGTATTTTGCTCTATGAAGCTCTTGTCAAACCTCTCACACACTTTACTACAACTGGATCGCAGGAATCATCTGTCGACCGTTGTGTACGTGCACCCTCCGTATTATCAAAATCTGACGAATAAGGCATTACTTGTTTGGAAACTGGCTACTTTCCAGCTATTCACGAATAACAAGGATCGCGGAAAATGTTTGAGACCTGCTTAACTATCAGAATTTCAATTGCTAGTCAACATCTCAACATCTGAGATTTACTCTGCATGTCAACACGAGTGACATAAGTGACGTGTGAATCAACTCTCTTCGCTTCGCTTTGGACTCGATGTCGATAGCATTTTATTTTTATCGGGGTGGCCTGTTTTACAACTGACTACGGCTTTGGGCTGGAATAATTCAAAAACGCAGTTACCCGGCCACAGCTAACTCTAAGCACGAGGTAACAATTAATAATGAATTAATATTGCAAAGAGAGCTTAGGTCTGATTTGCAAAAGGGTAAAGCAGAGGGCATCGGTCTCAGACTGGAAGACCTAAAAATTTGTAAAAAGGTGTAATTGAGTTATTGTTTAATAAACTTTTGTAAAGTAGGGAGTTATTTTATTTGATTTCACTGAACGTCCGATAATTATTACACTAACTACTGAAACTAAAATTGTGTGATTTACATATCTGTGATACTTATTTCATTGATGTTAAATTAAAAAAAATATGGGTTTAAACCAAGTGATTTTTTTTGTGTTTATGTGTCCAGTTAACTCTACTAATTTAGTTTATGTTATTTATAATATATTATATTAAAATAAAGGAAATTCTCATAATTATCTACATAAGTAACATAAGAGTGTAGTAAAGGTAATTGTGGCTGGTACAACATAGATAAGAAGCATTTAGGAAAAAATATTTAAAAAAATAATTGAGTTAGCCAATTTTAATATCAGTTTCATAATTTTCATTTTCATCAAGGTTTATTGTAGACATCATTCATCATTATTGCGTTTAATTTTTATTTTCGTACCATCCGAAGTATCTAGCAGTATTTTAATTTAATTTTCCTTTGAATTTTTCTCTTAATACGGGCAAATGAAAAGGAGAAAATACACTGATCGTTCTTGTAGAAGAAGAGTTACAAGTTTGGAAACTACTCCTAATAACAGAAGAAACAAGAAAAGTTACAAAAGTTACGAATATGTAGAGTAAAACATAGCTTTTCTGGTTATTTATCCGATCGTTTCTACCACAGTAACCAGATAAGAAACAAAATACCTATTATATCTTTTGGTAAATTTATTCCCGAACCATAAGAATACAAAGAACATAATATTTGTAAAGATTCCCACATTAGTAGTACGGATCTAATAAGAATTCAGCTAAAACCCACAAGAAACCACCTGAAATGAAGAATCAGGATAAGAGAAAGGAAAGAATACTGAGAAAAGAAACATTAGAGATAAACGGACCGCAAAGAAACAAAATCCCTAACCAAAAACTTAAATTACCAGAAATACTTCAACTGGCATTTTAAAAAAACATATGGTCATCCAACTAACCAACAATCTTTTAGAAAACTGAAAAAGCCTTACTTAGGTCAGGAATTCCACATGAATGACTAACAATTAAGAAAAAATTGATTCAAATATTTTGATACAGAATGTCCAGAATTAGGTATCCAAAGTAATGGCCTACATTTAGAAAAACCAGGCTTCGTAATCTCTTAAACGGTAAATCAATCGACGGGAAATATCTTTCAAGATTTATTCTATTAACTCTCAAGATCAGCAGAATACGCATGCCCAGGCTAGCCGACTCGCAATGCAATTTTAGCCAGTGGAGATTGAACCCCACAACAGAAGATTCATTGGCAGTTTTGGTTAGCGGAGTTTCAATGAGTTCGAACCGACGAATAGACTTGGATGTAGAAGAATCGATATTCCATTTAGTTCCTAAATGCCATTGAATACGCATAACTGATTGAAACTTCGCTAACAAAAGCACACACTAAACTTTCTGATGTGAATCACATCTTCACTGAGTACTACTGACTACGATTGGATTAGTCAGTTTGCTTGCGCAAGCGTATTCTGTTGGTTTTGAGAGTATACAGAACAAATCTAGGAGATATTTTCTGTGGATTGAGTCTACGTTTAAGAGATAACAACGACTGCTTTTGTAAATATAGAAAAGATGACTATGGTAGAAACGATCTGATAAATAATCAGCTATGTTTTCCTAAACACATCTAACAGTATATGCGTAAGTTTTCTTACTTTTCATGTTTGATCAGTTATTATGACTGTACTGTTCTTATGACTGTACAATCTCCAAACTTTTGGTTACCTTTAGCCCGGATATCATAAACTTACAAAACATATATGAAAATCTGCTCAACTTCCTTAAGAAAACCATTGTCTGTATTTAGAACTGTACGGTGAATAGAAATATCCAAATAAACCATAAAAACAGTATAACAATAAACGAAAAATGAATAAATTTAAAAAAAAATTGATTATAACTCTCTTTTCTTTTTTTTTTTGCGGCATTGTTTATTTTTAGAGTTGTAACTTTTAATAAGAAATATTCTATTCTTCATAAGGAAGAAATTTTGTGTTGCTACACAAAATGTTCTTTTGAAGACGTTAGTTTCTAATTCGGACCTTCTGCTTGTAAGATAGTAAATTTGCTACAAATTAATCTGGTGATATCATTATTTAAATTAAATTAGTTATATTTTTACGTTGAAATGAATCTGATACTCGCAGTGAATGTAACAATACTAATAATAATAAAAGCAAAAGATAATCAACGGTGGTAGAAATCATTAATCCCGCCTAATAAATATTAAATAATACATTATGCTATTCATTATTTTAATATCAGACAGAAATAATATTTTATGCACAGTATTCTAGTGTTAATCTATCAGATAAATAGTAAAACTGGTTAAAATTTGCGATCCCACAAACTAATGCTAAACTCATATATGCCTGCTCGATCACCCTGTATCTACTCTATAATCAACATACGCGCACTACCACTCAAGGAAAGTGATAATATTGAATAACAGGAAGAGTTTTATTCGTTTCTTTTAACTACATCAGTTTAATTAAAATACGTAATCATTAAAGCTTAAAATTCAATTTAAATTAAAGCACCGATCGTAAACGTCGTTATCTTTTATTATATCCCTTTTAAAACATCATACTTACCCTCTCTTCATCAAATCCTTTTCATCGAAAACGATCTGACTTCCACTGAACCATCTTAAATTCCCATTTTCATTAAAGAATTTAAAAAATTTTTATAAAAATTGCTCAAAGATTACTTTTAGTGCGTTTTATAAAATACACTAAAAAGTGTCAAATTATTAAAAAGAGCAAAATATTTGTTACATGAAGAAGACAAAAACGATCCAGCAGCTTTTTATGTTTAATCCTGAAACATTTTAAAAATAAATAGAACAAAAAGGAGTTAAGATTAAAAAAAAAAATCGGTAAAGACACAGATAACGTCTCTCCATGCGATCATAATTTTCGTAATTATCTAAAAAATCTACAGATATATATGAAATATTTTTAATAAAAAAAAAAAATAAAAATAATATGATTTTCTTACTGCGAAATCTTCTCTACAGGAAGTTACTATAGAAATACAGATAATAGTAAGCATTATTTTTAAAGTTCTTTCAAATTTGTTTTACATACCTACACTTATAACATATAACAGATGGACAGAATTGTTAAAGATGGAAAAAAGATCCCTGCCCCCCCCCCCCTAATTTTTATGATTTGTCACGTTACAAGCTCCTATGTGTTCAAAATTACTATCATTTATAAAATGTACACATCTTTTCCAGTCTAAATTTGTTTCTTAAATAGATTCCAATAAACATACTTGTTAAACACGCGCGCACACACACACACACACACACACACACACACACACACACAACTATAGATTCTGCGTACTGTTCAAATGGGGAGATTCTTAATCACTTGAAGCTATATTTTATTCCTTTAAATTTAATATTCTTTAAAGATCTGTATTATTGATGATCTTAAAACTATAATTTCCGGTGATATTTCCTAAAAAATATTCAAATATTTTTATTTTTAAAAAAATCAAATATTTTGATTTATAAACAAAATAAATATTATTATAAAGCATATGGACAGATTATTATTATTATTAATTATGAGCAATACGAATAAAAATTACCGATTCTTTATTCAGGTGAAGTTCACCCAATTATTATAAAGGAATTTAAAGTGTTACCATGAATGAAAACTTGGTCACTATTTTTTTGTTTCGTAATTAAAAATTGTTTAAATGGATAATTTTATATTAAACATGGGACAAAAATCTTATTTAGAAATTGGTAGCGTATGAAAAGTATCAAACATAACTGAGATTCATATTCTTTCTGAAAGTTTCACTACCAGAAAGACGTACCAATATATCAACAATAATTTAAAATTATTAATCTTTGAAGTATATAACAATACAATCAACGTATATGACTATATTAGCAGACCGATTCCAATTTATATCAACGTTAGGTAACAATTCAAACGATTAATAAATAGATGGATGACGTTTCATTTACATAATATCTAGAAGAATTAAATTCTCTTAATTGATGATAAAAATAAATTAGCTGAATATTAGCTGACCTTGTCCATAATAATTAGTATTAAATAGGTGTAAACAAATTGTAATAATAATAATAGAAATTATTATTAATTTTCTTTATTTTATTTTCTTGCCGTTTCAGCACATGTACCGCATAGGATCGGTAACAACAGGAAACCGAAATCGGTTTAAATATTTTAGCGGAGTTAAAAGTGAAAATTATTTTATAATTCAAATTAACGTTATAATAATGCAACATGTTAATGTAGATATAGATAAGTAAAAAGGAGGAGGGAAAAGATACATAATGAGAGAGTATAAGAGAAAGAGAGAGAAAGAGTGATCGGGCGAGTAGAGAGATGTCTATCGATTGCCGGTTGCAGCGGCGCCGACTTCGTTGCTGAGCGCCGTAGCCGCGACGCTGGGCGCCACCGCACCGCCAGTGGGCTCAGTGCCTGATGGATACCCGGCAAGATGAGATGCCGCCGGGACCACTACTACGGCCGATTACAATTATTATTATTGCAACTAGTACTGTATATTTACATTCAAAATTTCCGCCTACACTTTGTACTAGCAACGTTTTCAAAGACATCATTAGCTCCGACTCGGTGCCAAAAACTTCTCTAGGTAAGTTTTTAATAGAAACAAAAATATATACTAGCTGTTAATACATAATAGAAAAAAAGAGCGCACATTTGAAGCGAGTCCATGCAGACAAACAGGAGATGTAAGTAACAGAGTGACACTGTACGATAAATCGTAGCGCTGCTTTCGCTTGTATCTTCGCCTCATCATTCGCAATTTTTTAACAACTTCATCAAAATATAATATTAAATAAATCATATCTTGCTAATAACTTGTAAATTATTTATTATTTTTTTAAAAATAACAATTATTATTATTATTTAAAATCTTTATTATTTTTTACTCGTCTCTTACACCTAGACTTTTTTTTAGAAATTTTAATATTAGAAAAATGTTTAAAATATATCATAAAAAAATTATAATTTAATATATTTTATAATAAAATATAAGATTGTTACAATTTTTTTTCTAGGCAAAAAACTGAATTAAATTTATGATATCTAAATGTACTCATCGCTAAATTTTCAGTTAGTTTAAATAATTAAACTTAATTTTTTATTGAAAAATAATTAAAATTCCAACAAAAATCTTATAACTTTTTTTGTACCAACATATACTTATTAGTCAACTCTGCATAGCTGACTCAATAAAATTAATTCCTTATTTATTTGTTATAAACACGTAAATTGTTAAAAGCAAAGCTTTCTCTTTTAATAAATTTTTTTTTACATAGAAATTTGAAGCACAAACTATTTAATTGTTTAACCTACAGAATACATATGCATATAAAATAATAAAAATAAAATATTTAATTGTGATGAAAAGTAGGTTTTCCTCACTGAACTAGACTCGTTTTGGTTTTGCCTAAAAGTAACAGTAGATTATAATTAATACTCCAAAATAATTTTTCTTTTTTAATTAAAAGTTTCTTTAACAATAAGTAAAATGAAGACAGACGGTTATTAGAAAAAAATTTCATTATTGGTAGAAGAATTAACCAATTTTGATTAGTAAATTATTCTTTTACAAAAATGTAATTTTATTCGTTAAAACTGCTTTCTAGGTCATTTTCATAGCCTATAGTTCAATATAACAAATTAGTTTTTTTTTAATTTTATCAAATACTTTTACTATAAATGAATTTAATACGTACTTAAAATAATTTTCATTTTAGAATAATAAGAATATGAAAATTTAGTTTTAACAGTAACAACGGGGAATTTAATTATTTTTTAAAACCCTCATTATGTTTTTAAATCTATTTTTAGACTATTTTTTTTTAGTAAAATAAAAAATTAATTTAAAAAATTTTTTAAAATATAAACACTTTTAATTTTTTAAATAAAATTTGCTACTTTTTTGTGAAATTGATTTTTATGATTAAATTTTTATGATACATCCTTCAATAATTAAGTTTTTTAAATAAGAATTTGATTAAATACGAATTTTTAAAAAATATAAATTTATAAATTTTTTTTCAAAAAGAAAGTGGTTTTTTCAAAGTATTTAATTTTTTTTTTTTTCTAAAAAAAATGAAAGCAATTTCATAATCTTACATTAAGTTAATACGCAGTTAAATATAAAACCTGCGTTTGAGATCAAATAAATAATCTAAACATAACAAAACATACATCTGCGCACGCGTGCGCCCGCGCATATACTGCTGTGTAAATTTGATATTGTCGCATAATTAAAAAATGTATTTGTAATAATAATATGATATACAAAATAAGTAATAAACATATATTGTAGACAAATAAAAATGTTATATAAAGGATTTTTCATTTATATTGAAATTCGGTATCGCTTTCTTAAAAAGTTAGATCTAAGATTTTTATTAGTAAAAAATTTTAACTTTAAATTTAATCTTCATCTCACATTTTTATAAAAAAAGTTTTAAGTAAAATAACCAATAAAATCAAGAATTAGATGAAAACGTTTTAATAACGAGGTGTGTGTGTGTATGTATATATATATATATCTTTTTTTTATTTCTTTCTATGACTCATATGTTGAATTTTTTTAAATTAAAAATTAATCATCATATAACGTAAAATATACATTTACAGACTCATTGTATTATGTGAGGGAGGAAAAGGAATAGGAAATGTTTTAGTCTTATTCAAGATTTCCCGGGAATGTATGAAAATCCAGGGGCCAATTACCCTACACGAAAGTAAAATACTTTTTTTTAATCTTAGTCTAAGAATCGATTTCAAATCAATACGAATCACTCTTCTGTCATATTTTAAATCTTGACATATTATTTAAGTCCCTTTGACTAGTATTATTTACATTTTTTTTTTTTTAAAGATATTATTTATCAATTCTTTCCTTCCTTATAAATTATCTATGTAGTTATTTTCACGGTTCTCTGGAATAAAAAATAATAAAAATTAAGTTATTCTGTAAAAAAAATTATAAAAACAACATTTTTCTTTAACAAATGTTAATT